>CABHPH010099404.1:0-15688 GCA_902168325.1 Peromyscus nudipes | reverse complement strand
AGAGAGAGAGAGAGAGAGATGTAGGGACTGGAAAAGCAGTTCAGTTGGTAGAGTTCATGCCTAGCATGCTCTGGGTTTGATCTCCAACACGTCTAAACAGAGTGCGGTGGCACATATCCGTAATTCCAGCACTTAGGAAGTAGGGGAAGGAGGATCAGGAGTTTAAGGTCCTGTCAGCTCCATAATGAGTTGCAGACCATCCTAGGCAACCTTGCCTCAAAACAAACAACAAACAAACAAACAATAATATTCTTTTGCAAACAGGAATCCAGATAAAATACAGGCCCACACATGGCAAAGGTCACGGGTTTACTGTCTATTCCTTTCGGTCTTTCCTCCAAGGACAGGCTCATACTGATGCAGGTCTCACAGCTGAGCTCACACTCCAGGTCACTGTGTGTGGTATATAAACAGTACACTGTCCAGTTCCAATAAACGCCATCAACAAACTGCAATGTGCATATACGAACTTCATATATACAACCCAGTGATCCTACTCCAAGTGTATACAGTTCTGCACTGTACTCTCTTAATGTATCAAGATTTCTCTGTGCTATTTAAAGTCTCTAAGCAATTATCTCTACACGATTTAAGAACTAAAGTCATTTGTAAACTATCATTTAGCCTCTTGCCATTTGGATGTTTTGTTTTATTTTTCAATGCTGGCATGTGAACCCAGAACCTTGTGCACACGAGGCGAGCAATCTAGCACTGACTTACATCATCAGCCAAGCCTCCTGCTTACTAATAGTGACGCTTTCCAGTTTTCCACTACAGTAAAAACTGTGCAAGGACGGACACACACACACACACACACACACACACACACACACACACACACATGGGAAGAGAATGAATATGCAGAAAGCTGCTCAGGGGCAGATAGTCACAAGAAGTGTAAAAATGGGTCCATCCATTTCATCAATGGACATTTTCAATTTTTTAAATCACTGTCAATTTGAAGGGAGGCACTTGATATTTTTAACAGCCAAATCACCACATTCAAAAGAAAACCAAAAGTTAGTAATTTGTCCCATTACTAATAAAATCCATTAAATATAGATGATTACAAACCTGGGGCCATAGAGACTTTGTTTTTCTCTTCCAAGATAATTTTCCCATCAAAAGTCATAGCAGGCAGCATTCCCTGCTGAAAAAAGACCACGTTCTCCTTTTTCAAACCAAAGTACTTGTGCTTTGTGAAGAACTCCTTCGTAGATTCCATTGTTCTACCGCTGGTCATTATATACCTAACAAAAGAAAAGCCAATTTTCTAAGCAATGATACTGCATAAATTAGGGCAAAGGAAAGTGTGATCTACTTCCTAGGCTATGGAGAATTTGTGAGAGCACCCACTTCTTTATTTGACTCACTTCATCTTTTTTTCTGGCTAAGACACATTAATTAGCTGCTGTATTTCTTCCAGAAATTGTATCAATCCTTATGACAAAATCAGCCTCTAACAATATCAAACATGCTTCCAGAAGCAGAGAAGCTGTATCTAGAGGCATATGTAAGCATTTAGAACTCTGTGAAAGTGTATGCTAAAATTAAAAGTTTTATTCTAAATAGAGGACAAAAGATGACAGCAATATTACAGGCAAATGTTCTCTTACAGTTCTTACTAAAATCTGAAATAGACCCAGACTCTAATCACCATCCAGTTATAATCACAGAAGTAAAATTGTACATCTTATTGCCACAAAACTTGAATTCAGGGTCTTGAGAGATGGCTCAACAGTTAAGACCACTGTCTGCTCTTCAGAGGACATTGTTCAATTCTCAGCATCCACATGGTGGCTCACATTGTCTCTAACTCCAGTTCTAGGAATCGAGTGCCTCTTCCTGTATCCCTGGGCATTGGGCACACATAAGGGTACTCAGACATATATGCAGGCAAAACACTTATATACATTAAAAAATTAAAAGAAATCTTTTAACTGAATTTATGATAGAGTGGCAGAGGGAAAAAAAACCTATCTAAAACTACAATTAGAAACTGTAGTAGTTCAGGGCCTTATTAGAATATAAACTACATAAAAGTTGGGGTTTTTGTTTCGGTTAGTGATCAATACTTAGCACTCAGAAACAATAACCCAATTAGTAATTACTGAATAAATAAAATGATGAAGAAGGGGGCTGGAGAGATGACTCACAGGTTAAGAGCACTTGCTCTTACAGAGGACTCAAGTTTGGTTCCCAGAACTCACTTGGTAGTTAACCACTATAACTCCATTTCCAGAGGACCTGAGGCCTTCTGGCCTCTGCAAGGGTATAGAGCATAGACATACAAGAAGGCAAAACACCCACACATAAAACTAAGCAGGTCTGCTAAGCCAATCATTCTGGGCAGTTTGACCTCTGTAATAAGCCGGGCCGCAATTCTTTGTTTTAGACAAATATAAAAGGTGAGAAACTGCTCTGCATAAGAACAGAAATGGAACACTGTAAAAAGAGGAAAGAGAGAAAGAAAAAATCCAACAAGTAGAAACCAGGGTTGTAAATAACATGCTTGGCTGCAGAGAACACAGATGTCCCTCAAAACCCCCACAGGAATCAAGATGAGGGGTGGAGTTCACAGCATCCCAATTACTTGTATTGAGAAGAACTTGAACATCTTGGAAAATTACTCCAAAAACCATGTCTTCAAAGGGTTCAGAGAGCTGCAGAGCAGCTGGATTCAGACCTGAAACACCCCCCGCCCCTGCGCCCCGGGGCGGGGTGGTAGTGGTGGAGGATCTTCCAGAGGGGAATTAGGGTAAGCAGCAGCTGCTTTGTCCGACAGTCTTTTCTGACGCTGGTACAGGCTAGGGAATCTGCACTAGCACCAGACGCTGTTGCTGGGAGACAGAAAAACCAGCAGTTCGTTGGTCATATGGGACTGAAGTCATGAGATCAGGGCCCTGAGGGATGTCAAATGCACAGCTGCTTCCCACTCAAAACATACTATCCTCCAAAACTGCTCTGAGAAAGTGAAAGCCTGCACAGAATTGCTTGTCATAGTGCTTAGGAGGCAGTGACCAAGATAGAGGCCCTGCATACTGCATACTAGTAGAGGTGTGACCCACAGCAGAGAAATCAAAGTAGCTTTCATCTCTGGGGTGTGCAAGGAAGAGGTGGGGACGGGGAGTAAGAACCAGATAATCTGTACTTACGGACCTGAAAAAGCCTAACGGGCACCCAGAACAGACCCATACCATCTTATCATGAAATTTCAGACACTATAAAGAAGCAGCCCCAAAAGCTTGAAAGAGGAAACAAAGAAAATGATGAGGAATCATAGCAATGCCAGAAACAATAAAGCAACACCTTCAGATTTCAGGAAACTGGTTTTCAATCAGAAAGCCTCTTCCATACAGGCTATCCATCGGTAGGACATTTCTGAACTGAGGGTTTACTGGGTACTCTAAGGAATTTGTAGGTGCTCAGTTAGGGGTATAAAAATTAAAGAGTATATATATATACTGCCTCGTAAAGCCATTGAGGTCATATAGATAGCTATAACATACACAGAGAATTACACTTCCAAAGAAGACCACTGATAACAAGAAGTGTGTCTCCTTGTAAGTTCATATATGTTTTGAATATTATAAAACAGATGTTTCAACCTGAGACTTGGCTTACCATGGGATGACACACTTGTTGCCAGACTGTTTTTCAGCTAACTGCTGGAGCTTCAGAATACGTTCTGCTTGAATCTGAAAAAGTGTCTTGTGGGATGGCAAGCCAACATCATACATGCCCTTGGGATACGCAACTCCAAGTCTTGTCCCCTGCCCACCAGCTAGAAGAAGAACTGCCACTTTGTTCTGAGAAATCTGGGCAAGTCCTGGAAAAGAAAACACTTGTATCACAAAACTTCCATCAATTCAACATACAGAATTAAGCTTAGGCAACCCATCCAAACACAAAAAACTAGAGAGGCTTCAATAAAATATTAAAATTAAGATATTTTTCTAGAGCTGGAGCTCAGTTGTTCAGAGCTGTTCTTCTAGAAGACCCAAGTTCAGTTCCCAGGTGGCTCACAAATGCCCTGTAACTCCAATTCCAAGGGGGTTCCAATGCCTCTGGCCCTCATGGGCACATGCAAACACGCAAACACACACACACACACACACACACACACACACACACACACACACACACACTAATCCTAAAATAAATTTTTTAAATCAAAAGAAAAAATTGTGTTTGTACTAAGCATGTATACTGTCTTCTTCCCTAAGCAGCATTGTGACAACTAGTCATGTGCACAGCATGTACACTGCACTAGACATTATGAATACTCCAGAAGTTATTTACAATAAGGGGAAGGACATATATAGGTTACACACAAAAACAGCATCATTTTATATAAGGGACATAAACATTCACAGATTTTGGGATGGGAGTGAGGAACAGCTAGAATGAACCACCCCAAAATACCAATGGATGATTATATCATTGTTTTCAAATCCATAGGTAGCATGAGTTTTATCTAATTTGCTAACTTTATACTTTATATATTTTGTATATTAGGTTTTCACAAAGATAATATACTAGGTATGGTAAGAATTTAAACACTAATACCTCTATAAAACCAGAGTCCCCTCCAGTTCTGAGTCCACAATTTTTCTTTAATAACTATAGTCCAAGGACCTCCTTCAGCAGCCACCAGCTATTTTTTTAATTATTTAAAGCATATTATGTTTCCATAACTTTCACCCTTAAAGTACCCTTAGCTAGCTAAGATTTAATTTTCTTTTTTGCTTGCCTAAAACCAAGATAATTTCTGTTATTATTTCTATATAATTTAATTGTACCTTATAAGAAGCTGAAATTAAGAAAACTAAATAAGGTAACTTAAGTAAGGAAAGTTCATCAACAGCCTCACATCTGATTAGGTCAGTCTTTGTGACAGATCAGAACTGGAGACGGAGAACTGCAGTCTGGACCTCCAGGTGTCCAGAATCAGACCTACTTCTGAATACCTTTTCCGCGCACACATCTCAGACCAAGGCTTTGTTCTTTTTGCGCTATGTATTCTCCACACCCGGTATACATTTTGGGTTGCCTTCCTGTTAATGTGTCTTTTTCCACTCTTCCTAATCTTTTCATTTTCACTTTTGGTCTAAAAGAACATTACTTCCCTCAGCTACTTCACTCAAAAGCCCCCTCGGGCCCCCTAGGCAGCTCCACCTTTAACAACAGCTCACCTGATGTCATCAACACCACTTTTACGTCTCTTCAGCTGCAACCAGTTATCAGAATGTCCCCAGGAAGTTCTTCCACCTTGACCATGTCCCTCAACTCGCGCTTTGTTCCAGTTTCCCAGGGGTTTCAGCTTTAACATTTCTACAGTTAACAGCCCACAGTAGCTTCATCCTTTACTCCAGTAATCAGCATGGGTTTCCTAGACCTGGCTTGTCACTCTTTTTTTTTTTTTTTTAAATTTTTATTTAATGTGCATTGGTATATTGCCATGGGTGTTGGGTCCCCTGGAACTGGAGTTACAGACAGTTGTGAGCTGCCATGTGGGTGCTGGGAATTGAACCCAGGTCCTCTAGAAGAGCAGTCAAGTGCTCTTAACCACTGAGCCATCTCTCCAGCCCCACCGTCACTCTTTTCAGTTCTTTCCACCTGTGGATGTATACCCAGTCTGGTCATCACGGGAGAGACAACCAGGATTGTGACCACCAGTTGCACATTCCAGATTGAAATATTTTTATGTGCACCTTGCCTCCATTTAACCACCACTATTATAATATAATGATATATGGTGATAGATATAATACAATCCATATATTGCAATTTAATAAAAAAGGTTTTCTATGGATGAGAGAGATGACTCAGTGGTGAGAGAATGTACTCTGTATGCAGAAGGGCCTGAATTCAAATCTCTAGCATGCACATCAAAAGCTAGGAATGACTGCATGTCTGTAACCCCAGCACTGGAGGAGACACGGATCCCAAGAGCTCACTGGCCAACCAGCCTAGCCAGCCAGCCTACCTAGCAGAAAAGGTGAACTTCATAAAGGGACCCTGTCTCAAGGCAATAAGGTGGAGAGCATTAGCAGAAGATGCTTGGATGTCCTGGCCTCTGCATGTGTATGCATGGGTTCAGACACTCACATACTTATGTGCATACACCACACACATATAAAATACACTTGTACAAAGGTTTTCTGTATTCTTCATGCTCTTGAATCTAGCCTTTGAGTGGACAGAGGAAAATGGAAGGAGAAAAAGTGGTCTATGGAGAATCAAGCCCAGGACAGTTCAAAATCAAATGCATTCATGTAGTTGTTCACAGAATCCAATGGTGAGTGCCCGGGCTGAAAGGATCAGCTTTTCCAGCCACTTAACTACAGTAATGCTTCAGTGCTTATCACAAGTATGAAGTGCTAAAATACTGCCAGAAATTAAGTAGTCAAATAAAGTTCAATGATTTCTTCTAGGTATAAAGCAATGATACATTATTTCAAACTATGTGGCAACAGCATATATTTCATATGGGCAGCATTTGAAAAAACTAACTGACCATAAATGTACTTGGTCAAGTAACAGAAAACTACAAATTTTTCGTATCTTAAAGCAGGCTGTGCATGGTGCTTCCCACTTGTAATCCCAGCACTTGGACGCAGAAGCAGGAGTTCAAGACCAGCTTAGTCACCACAGCAAAATCTTGTTTCAAAAAAATTTTAAATATATTATATTACATATGTCCTCAAGATTCTTTGGAACTATGAAAAGTCTGAAAAATCACATCCCTTTACTCTCTTTTTCACGTCTTCATAATAAGAACCAATACTTAGACTTTCTTACAGGAAGGATTTTAACACAGACAAAAAAAAATATAAAAAAAGGGGAGACGGTTCCAGGTCTGGAGAACATCTCTCTTTGGAGATCCATGCACTGTGAGCCTAGGAACTTTGAGCACTCTTCTTGACAACATTACAAGAAACAAGGTTTACACTGGCTTGTTAAAGGTCAAACACTTCCTGCATAACTTCCTGGTTGGACTAGTTCCTCTCCAGTGCTCTAACTTGGACAGGTGCCTAAAACAAGGAAGGTCTCACCGGTACTTCTGAAACAGAGCACAGTACAACTACCATTTACATTTTGAGCACTCCAGGAGAAGCCAAGGGGCATCAACAGGCGATTCAACCAGTGGAAACAAAGGGCAATTACCCAAGACAGCTGGTCAGAAATACTGCTGAAACAGAAGGGGCTTGGCTTGGCTTGGTTTTTCTGAGACAAGGTCTTCACACAGCTCACACTGGCCTCAAACTCCCTTTACAGCCAAAAATGGACTTGAATTATTCATCCTCCTGCCTCCACATCCATGCATTAGGACTATAGGCATATATAATTACCATATTAATGTTACAACTGAAACTGTTTCCCAAAATGCTCTAAGCACAAAAAGTAGACTGATCAAGGACATTCTATCTGAACTCATTTTATAAACTAAGCCATTACCATGAATTTCACTAGGCATTAAACAAAAAGGCATTGTGATTAGTGTGGATTGGAGAGACCATATGTTTGGCATTGTATACATATTTAAAATCATATATTGAACTATGATGATAAAAAAAATATATTTGGGATTTGCTTTAAAATATAGCAAAGAAAAAAGGGAATAAAAGAGAGGAAACATAAGTCAAAAAATATTAATTTTTAGTCAAAGTAACATATGTAGGTATTCACTATATATTTGTCTCAAAATATGTTCATAATATACTTCAACTATTTCATAATCAGTCCATATAAAGTTCTACAAAAAGATATCCTATGTGTACATGTAAAAGAAAATACTATAAAAGATTACTAGTGGTTACTTTTCTCTGGATTATGGAATGGCAGAAATTTGTATTTTTTCCTTTGATAGTATTTTCTAATTTCTTTAAGATAAGTATGTATTACTTTTAAAATAAAACAAATCTATTAAAGCATTACTATACTAGATTTAAGAAAAATTAGGAGACAATGTTATGAAGACATTTCTTCTCCACAAGACAGTTACCTTTCTACCATACTTTAATATAAAGTGAGGAAACACCACTACAGGTACTGGGGATGCAGCAAGGTCCTGGCATCCATTCCTAGCACCACTATAATTCCTAGGAAAATGCCACATGGCAAGAAAAGGGGTAATACTGAGTAGTTATTAGTATAATAGTGGGAGGTTAACCTGTATTTAATTAAATATGCATTTTAAATAAAGGATATTTTATATTAAGCAGTCATATTTTCCCAGTTTATCTTTACTAAAATGGCATTCTTCTCAAAGCTTCTAATTGCTTCTCTTTCAAGATCTCAACAGTTCCCAGTAGCTCTATGTTACACTATATATGTGTAGCCAGAAAACTTTAAAACTCAAATTAAACTAAGATCTCTCTTCAACAAGGAGATTACATATTAACCCCTAAGAGATGACTGTCTACCCTTGGTTTCAAATGTTCAATATCATTTCAATAAACCGACATTTTGAAACTACTATAAAATACTTTTTCCATCATCATGAAGAAAACAAAATTGTCCTTGAGACATTATGAGATTCTTCAGAGGATAAAAAACACAGTGCTCTAGTCTTCACAATGGCAATCAATCTCTTCCCTCTGATTAGTAACTGCAGAACTCTCTTCTGCTATGAATGCGCAAACACACAGCAATTTCTGGCTAAGTGAGAAGGATACAAAGTCAGTTACAAATCTCCACCCTGCTGTTAAGCCACAAATAAATACTGTTCCTGGATACAGAGCCAAGGAAGTTTGCTCTGCTCCCTCTTGGGCCATACATGGTCCTAACAACTGTGGATTATACTTTAAATTAAAAACCATAAATGTGGATTAGTTCTCCACACTCCATTAAAAGCTGAAGAAGACTCAAACTGAAGGATACCCTGATGTTGCTTGTGGCCATTATGTAAGATTCCTTAAGTGTCAGTGCTAAGGCTCCACCTTCCTCAAGTGCTAAGGAAACCGGTGGGCAGCTGGGACAGGAAAGAAGCCCATGTCACTTCTGGCCTGGAGGAGTCGCCTTTCTGAAATCCGAGAGGAGGGCAGTTAGTGATTCCTAAGCCAGGGTAAGTCACAGCATCACCCAAACTCTCCTCTCCTCCTTAGTGGCCCTGCCCAATTCTCGTTAAGAGGCTAGGTTAGGCACAGCTCTAGGTAAGAGGCCAGGTTAAGCACGGCTCTCGGTAAGAGGCTACTAGGTTAGGCACGGCTCTCGGTAAGAGGCTACTAGGTTAGGCACGGCTCTCGGTAAGAGGCTAGGTTAGGCACGGCTCTTGGTAAGAGGCCAGGTTAGGCACGGCTCTCGGTAAGAGGCCAGGTTAGGCACGGCTCTCAGTAAGAGGCTAGGTTAGGCACGCCTGAGCATTTCAGATCTGAAAGGCACCCTCTGAACAACGACCAATCTTTCCCAAGCTGCTCTTTCTAACCTTTGAATCTTTTTTAATAAAGCCTCCTAGAATGATTAAATACACAGAACAGAAGGAAGCACAACTACTAGGAAGATGTGAAAGGTTAGACCTGCCTAGTTAGAATCTGCTTCCTCTTCCCTAAATGAAAGAGCTCTCCTAGACTGAACTCCCTGGGACTCTTCAGAACACAGTTTAAAAATCAATCCATGCCGGCAGTGGTGGCGCACGCCTTTAATCCCAGCACTCGGGAGGCAGAGGCAGGCGGATCTTTGTGAGTTCGAGGCCAGCCTGGTCTACAGAGCAGATCCAGGAAAGGCACAAAGCTACATAGAGAAACCCTGTTTCGAAAAACAAAACAAACAAACAAAAAAAAATCAATCCATCTGTCAGCCTAGAGGGAGACAGAGGTATAGTGAATGCCAATGATGCCAGTTATCTTCCTTTTTCAAGGAGTCAAAGGCAAAACTAGCCACCGGTATACAACTGTAGCTATAACATTATTCACATCTACAAAAGCAAACACGGGGCTGGAGAGATGGCTCAGCGGTTAAGAGCACTGACTGTTCTTCCAGAGGTCCTGAGTTCAATTCCCAGCAACCACATGGCAGCTCAACTGTATGTGACTCCAGTTCCAAAGGATCCAATACCCTCACACAGACATACACAGACATACATGAAGGCAAAAACACCAATGCATATAAAATAAAAACAAGTAAGTTATTTTTAAAAAGTAAACATGTATACAACTAGGTAATATAAGAAAATAAAATCTGATATAGTTACAGGCAACTTCTGATATTTTGATATTCATTTCTATAATAAAGTAGATTAGTCTTATTTGTTCATTCAGTTAAGAAAATGAGGCAGAGATTTAATAAGAAGTATAGACAAACACTCAAAGGTTGTGTTGGTCTGTTGTGGAATAGACTATTTGCTTAACTATGTGAAAATACGCTGCATTTGTTTATGCTGCATTTGTTTAACTATGTAAAGATGTGTCGCTTTTGTTTATGTTGTATTTGTTTAACTATGTAAAGATGTGTTGCTGTTTCACCTTGCCTGCCTAAGGCACCTGATTAACCTAATAAAAAGCTGAATGGCCAGACAGTAAAGGGATAAGCAGGGCTGGTGGGCAGAGAGAGTAAGTAGGAGGAGGAATCTAGGCTAGAGGAAGAACAGAAGAGAAAGAGAAGGAGCAGCCAGGGGGGTGCCAGCCAGACAGGGAGGAAGCAGGACAATAGGGCATACAGAATGAAAGAAAGGTAAGAAGCCCGGAGGCAAAAGATAGATGAAGAGAAACAGGTTAATTTAAGTTTAAAAAAAATAGCCAGAAACAAACCTAAACTGAGGCCAAGCATTCATAACTAGGAAGTCTCTGTGTCATGATTTGGGGGCTGGGAGCTGAGCAAACCTGCCACACTGGTCTGTCTTAACTGTCAGTCTGACGGGTCTAGAATCACCTAGGAGACTGGTACATTTCTGGGTACATCTGGAAGGTATTTCCAGAGAAGATTAAATACAGGGAAAGAAGTCCCACTGTGCAGGAGGATGACACCATCCTATGCGTGGGGCCCAACAGAATAAAAGGGGGAAGAAGGAACCAGTGAAGCACAGGCCTTCTCTCCTTGTTTCCAGGTCAGCCATGATGTGAACTGCTCTGCTCCAACAAGCCTCCCGATCAGGATGGAGGGAACTCTCTGAAACTGTCACCCAAAATATACAATTCTTCCTTTAAACTGACTTGTCTGGTATTTCATCAGAGTTATGCAAAAGTAACTAATGCATGGGCCTAGGGTATAATATTTAGTAAACTTTTTATTACAGAAGAGTACTAGATTACAAAACAAAGCTTTCAACTCTACCAAAAAGCTACAGAATGGCTAGTCTGCCATTCTCAAAAGTATAAATTAGTACTAGACATGAGAATAAATTATAGTATATGTTTTGAACAAGACATCTTTGGACAAATTCAACACACAATTTTTTTTTTTTTTTTTTTTTTGGTTTTTCGAGACAGGGTTTCTCTGTGTAGCTTTGCGCCTTTCCTGGAACTCACTTGGTAGCCCAGGCTGGCCTCGAACTCACAGAGATCCGCCTGGCTCTGCCTCCCGAGTGCTGGGATTAAAGGCGTGCGCCACCACCGCCCGGCTCAACACACAATATTGATCAATGTATAACTGAGAATTTTCCTCCTACATGATGTCTGACATACATTGACAATCAGGACATGGGCTATTCTTCAAAAATGTATGACATAATGAGGAAGACAAATGCAAACAGCTATTATTAAAGGTGGAATCAAATGCAAGCATAAACAACTAAGTCCAACGTGGTACAAGGAAGAAAGCACTGAAAATAGCAAATATGTAAATCTTAAAGAATGAGTAAGGAAGCTGGAGTGATGGCTCAGTGGTTGAGAGCATTGATTGATCTTACAGAGGTCCTGAGTTCAATTCCCAGCACCTACATAATAACTCACAACCATCTGAAACTTCAGTCTCAGGGGATCTGACGCCCTCCTCTGGCCTCTGAAGGTACTGCACACAAGTGGTGTACAGGCATACATGAGGGCAAAACACTCATACATATAAAATAAAAATAAAGAAAACAATTTTAAAGAATGAGTGCAAGTCTTGGGCCTGTAACTCCAGCTACTCAGGAGGCTGAGGCAGAAGGGCTTCAAATTCAAAGCCTTCCTGGCCTTCAGAGTAAGTCAAAACCAGCAAGCAACTAACTACTGAGACCCTGTCTAGAGATATAGCTCTGTGGCAGAGTCTTTTCCCAACACGCAGAAGGCCCTGGGTTCAATCTCTAGTACCTTACAAATAAGACAAAGTCCACAGCAGCAGAACCACTGCCTGCACAACTCCATGACCTTCAAGGTGACCCACTAGGCAAAGAAAAGCACATGCCAGACCAAGCTAAAGATAAACACAAACACAGGAGGAAATGCATAACAGAATACCAGGGAAGGTGAATGATTTGCCTCAGCTACAACACGTGCAGCAACAGGAATGGGGAGTAAAAGAGACAAAAACAAAACTGGAAATACAGGCATGAGCCAGGTTAAGGCAGGTTCAGATGAAAGCAGCTTAAATCGGAACATTCAACTTGTGCCACAAAATTTCAGGGGAAATAAGCCTGCAAAGGTATAGAATTAAAGACAAAAAGAGACTGAGGCCAAATAAAGACTAGTATGAGAAGAGCTTTGAAGCCAAGCATCAATAATTCAAGCAGAACACAGATCAGCAATGGCAGACACTGCAGCCGCCTCGGCAAGGCTGTTTGTCACTTGCCAGCGGGTCACCCCGGTTTCTAGTGTTGACAGGCACAGTGTTAGCTATATGAGCCAGCAACCTGAATAATTTCAGCGTATCTCACAAAGTCTGTGTAAGACATGAGCCATGCTCAGTACCTTCACTCTCCCAGGCCTGCAGCTGGTCTTGATCTCTGGTGGCACTGCCCAGCACCTCTCGGGGCACAGGCTCCATCCGTGCATCCACCTTTTCTTGGTGAGAGGAATGATCACATCCTCCAATGGCCTTCTGGAAAAATAAGTTCAGCTCTTCGAAGTTCATGGCCTGGAGCTCCATATAAAGGTCTACCTGTTGGGTTTCTTCCAGCTCATTCCAAAACTGCAGCAGGTGCTCTTGCCCGGCTTTGGACAGCCTGACTTTGAGGTCATTCACATTCATAGTGCTCTGGTAGTGAGGCTTTGTTAAAACAGAGTGGTAAGAGCTGTGAACCAAAAAGAGAAAAGGACTTAAGAACAGGCAGAAGTCCAACTCCAAACCCAGGGGATTTTTCTACTAAAAAATCATACACAGCATAATGACATTTTGGTCAACAAGACCATTTGTTTGACGGTGGTCCCCTGAGATCACCCCATCCTAGCTGCCTTAGGTTATATATGCTGTGATGCCTGCACAGTCATGAAATAGCCTAATGACACATTTCTCAGACCACAGCCCCATCATTAAGCTATGTATGACTATGTTCTTAAGAACTCAATATTTAGAAATGAGCTTCTGCCTTTTTGACACTCAATATTTGTGAAAGCTCAGACTTAGAAGACAATAATTAGCCCTGTGTGACAGTACTCTATGAAGTACTTTACTTCCAGGTCTCATCGAACTTTCTACCACTCTCCATCACCTGGAATTGTCATCACTATTCACATGTAGGAGACTCTAGCACGAAACTCAGCAGCCTGGCCCATGAAGCGACACATGATCCCAGGCACCTCACTCACTGTCACTCTTCACATCATTGCTGCTCTACTCCTCAGAACACTAAGCCACCACCTCACATTTCAACTGTTCTCCTTTGCCTCGAATGATGAAAGTAACCACTGTTGTATTCAGAGTACAGCAATCTTCACTGGGATGGTTACAGGGCTACCTATAACCAGGAAAACTGCATTTCAATTGCAACTCACACAGGAAAACAGTGAGAGCACGTGCATTATCTCTACTCACTAAAAACACAGACCCGAACTGGAAAGAAAAGTGATGCACACTCAACAATCAGGGGAGAAGACCTGTTAGTCACAAACATGAGTATTCTATGATCACAAGGCAAACTCTTTTTTTTTTCTTTTATTTTTTTTTGGTTTTTTTCAAGACAGGGTTTCTCTGTGTAGTTTTGGTGCCTGTCCTGGATCTCGCTCTGTAGCCCAGGCTGGCCTTGAACTCACAGAGATCCGCCTGCCTCTGCCTCCTGAGTGCTGGGATTAAAGGCGTGCGTCAGCACTGCCCAGCACAAGGCAAACTCTTAAACTGCACAGTGCTAAAAAATATGAGAATGAAGAAATATTTAGTCTACCACACACCTAGTACTGATAAATGCAAGATCTGAGATAGACACTGGCTAGAAAAAGTCACGATCTAACTGTATCTCCAGGATCAAACACACTGCACAGATAAGAGTAGGAAAAAGGGGGATCTTGATGGCCCTAGGGAATGAGCATGAAGAAGACAAACAGCAGTCAGAAAGCGAAGGCTTAAGCACAAGGACTAGATAAGGTATTGGGCAGCGCTATCCCATGAAAATCAGGCAATGAACTGTAGATCAAAGAGAAAGCAATAGGAAGTCAACAGTGGAATGGTATACAGGGCACTGTCACCACATGCTTTAAAAGATGAGAGAAAGAGCCGGGTGGTGGTAGCACACACAGAGGCAGGAGGATCTCTGTGAGTTTGAGACCAGCCTGGTCTACAAAGTGAATTCCAGGACAGCCAGGACTGTTACACTGAGAAACCCTGTCTCAAAAAAAAAAAAAGACGAGAGAAAGAAGCAATGGTACAGAATGCACGGCAAAGACAGACAGAAGAAGGAAAGCAAGCTAAAACACAACTGTGGGTATGAAAAGCAAGGGGCCCAGTTAGAACGGCTATCATCAAAAAAGCAAACGAACACAGCTGAGGTGGCGCAGCAGGGAAAGGCGCTTGCCTCCAAGTCCAAGGACCTGAGGTCTATCCCCAGGACTCACATGGTGAGAAGAGACAGCTGGCTGCCCTAAGATGTTCTCTAGCCTCCACACATTCGCTGCGGCATGTGTGTGGGTGTGCACACACACACATACACACACACACACACACATGCACACACATGCACACACACAAAATTAAACTGTAAAAAACCCTTGTATGATGCTATAGAAATCAGGATGGAGGTTGCTCCAAAACTAAAAGTAGAACTACCATACATTCTAGCTATCACCACTTCAGCATATCTAAGTCAGCATGCAGGGATACCTACCTGCACATCCACAGTTCTTGCTGCTCTGTCAGAATAGCCAAGGTACAGAACCATCTTAGACACCCATCAACATATACACTGATAAAGGAAATATGCTATCTAGACCAATGGGATTTTATTCAGTCATAAATATTGCAGTGTCATTTTCCAGAAAATGGATGGAACTAGAGATCATCAGTGAAGAAAGCCAAATTCAGACAAATATTACATTTTTCTCTCAGATGCAGAACCTAGACCTAAAACACGCACATATACACACATGCACAAAAGGTCTAAAGGGAGTAGAATATAGGGATGAACAGACCAAACATATATGCCTCTTATATGCAGAATCTAGACTTAACTATAGATATCTATTTATATGTATATATAACATGAACGCAGAAGGAAGACTACTTGAGAAAAGGGAACTACAAAGGCAGAAGGAAAATAAATATTAGGTATAATGACATATCTAAAAATGTCATAATGAAATCCATTATTTTGTATGCTAACTAAAAAAGAAAAAACAAGAGT
>CABHPH010099402.1:3953-28119 GCA_902168325.1 Peromyscus nudipes | reverse complement strand
GCTTCTAGCAGGGAACTATGCCAACTAGAAACAAATCAGGCATTCAGGCTTAGAGACAGCTTTCAGACAAGGTCAGTCCTCTGGGCCTAGAGATGATCCAGATAAGGGTAGGTAGAGAGCAGGAAGCCTCACTGGGGAGGGAGTCCTTCATGATGTTGAGCTTGGAGACAGCTGCCAGGCCATGATAGACTATCAACTCTGACCAACAAGACCTCCCAATGATAGGGTATACTTCATGACAGTAACAGAAATCCTTGATAATTCTTTTATCATCTCATATGAATTCTGCTGTTGTATATTCAACATATGAATCTTATTAGATGCTCACTGTGATATGAAAATGGACTAGATTGCTAGATTAAATCTTATCTCAGTCTTGTTGGATTTGATAAATCTTAAACAATAAGTAAGTAAGTATATGACAGGCAGCTCTCCAGTTAAGATGTGGATACCACAATAGAAATCAGTGACTTCTGAAACCATTGCTATTTGCCTTATCTACAACATCATTTTAATGAGATAAAATCTTGACAGAATACTCCAAGGGTACCTCTAATGAAGAAGAAGCAAAATACATGTTGTCCCAAAGCTGTCAATCAAACAAAAGGAAGCTAAGGAAAGAAAAATTGAAGGAAATGAGGATTAAGATATTGAAACTGAAGAGTGTATAGCTTTGTCTATGTTTGAAAAAAGGGATTGTCTATAAAACTTGTTACATATGTGAGTAAGGAATAAAAAGGTAAATTGTGGATGGAGAAACATCTTGAGGATTCTTAGCACACAATAGAGGTGCCATGGAGATCTGTGAGGTTGCTGTGCATGAAGTAGCTCCTAGTCAGTGTTTAATAAATAAAGAAAAACAGGTAGGTAACAAAACAATTGGTTTGTCAGGGAATTGTTTTCCTTTGCAATAAATGCAGTCATCTAAAGCTTTTAATTAAGAACAATTACAGTGTTAGTAACAGCAGCACGGAATCTCCAATTAATTCTTTAATGTTACCACTCAATAACTGGCTTGTAAAAAAGAAGTGTGTTCTAACCGGCTTTATACCTAATAGTTTCTTTCTGTTAAAATCGTTCTCCTTTTGTATTTAGAAAACTTCTAATTTACCCACAAAATCAAATCTTGGAAAAGTCCTTGCATTCATTGAAGCCGAATGATATTTTTTCCCATTGGTGAAAACTTGAGCTGTTGTTATTGAACGAAGCATATGGTGCCATAATTTGCATTTTTCCTTAGCACCTCACAGAAAGCTCCTTTTAGGTCTGAGATCATGGGCATTGCATTTTTCCTTCTGTTGCCCCGTAATTACTGCATCACATATAATTGTTAACAAAAAACTTTTAAGTCAAATAGGATTTTACTTGGATTATTTCATGTAAGGCAATGTAACTTGACAAATTATAAGGCAGAAAATGGTGTTGAGAGACAGACATGCCTGCAACAGTAATAGGCACCATTGAGATACAGTTTCATATTACTATATGGTAGCCGATGAAGAGGTAGAGGAAGAGAAGCCTTTTAGCCCTGTATATTTAATAATTGTGTTATAGGGGCAGCTAGGTTTACAAACTGATCTATGTGCATTTCAGAGTGAGTGAGTAGTTACCTCCTGCTGGATTTCTCTTATTCTTTGATCATTGCCTTTCTATAAATTATACACCTTCTGCTATTTAATTTATGGCTGCAGGTTCTTAGACATTTTTAGTTCATGAGTCTCAATCAATTATCTAATTCTTTGATCTCTGCAAATGTTTCATCATATTGCCATAGTTAATGGCACATGCTTGGAATGTAAAAACTGTATTGATGGAGATTTGATGTGAGCATGAGCTCTTTAGAAAAGTTCGCTTGCAAGTGTCTTCAGAATTTTTAAGCCCGCTTTATTTTAACCTTTGACAGCTTCTATTGACTTTAGTAGGTCTACTGAAGAGAAGCTTCAATCTCCCCCCTCCTTCCAGTGTATGTAGTAGTGCTATTGGAGTTGGCAGATGCAAGAGAAGATGTTGCGTCCTCTTTCCCATCAACCAAAATAGATACAAATCATGTCAAAATATATGCACATAAATTAGTACTATGTAAAGTTGTCAAAAATTTGGGCTTTTTAAAAATTTTTCTAACCTATACTAGTAACAAATGTTGAATGAAGCATAGTTACTTTGTGTGTGATACTCTCCATTTCTTTAACATCATCAAATTATTTGAAGATTAAAATGAAGCTAATAGTCACCTAAGAAGTTGAGTGACTTTTGATTTCATTAATTCTGCTGTCATCCAAGCAGGAGTAAACATGTTTATCATGGGAATATAACTAGATCTTAAAGAATCAAGAATATTGGTTTTTAATACATCGAATTGTGGATTAAATAACAATAGCAACATTTTTGCTTCTATATTTTATTGAGATTACTTCCTTAAGCAGTCCCATGAATTTCGGGAGAAGACATTCCACTGGAAAAATGAAAAGTTCTTTATTATCTATGTTATATTCATTCTTTACTACTAGAAATTCATGTTATAAATGTTCAAAAATATTTGTTTTACCCAACTGAATTGATAATGCTATTGGGAAATTAAACAAAAATATTAATGAAATCAATATAAAAATGCATAAACATAGTACAAACTGTGAAACTTAAGTTTTCATTAGTAAACTTGCTGAATGAAATAGAAGCATACAAATGAGAAGGTCAAAAGCAATGATTCAAGAAGCAAGTAATCAACCATTGATGAATAGAAACTAGTGAAGTGGGCTTCAGTTGCCCTTCTGATTTTCTGTGAGCATAAAGGGTTATAGTTCATGACTTTTTTCTTCTCTGAACTATTATTACCATTTTATTGTGTTAACACTAAATGACTTCATGATTTTTTTCAGTAAATTGTCAAGAGTAGTTTACATATTTTCTAGATGGAACATGACACTTCTCGAGTTCGTTTTTATTCCTAAAATAATTTTTCATAGTCTTCATATTTATTTAACATTTATGCTCTAGTGAAGTGTAATTACAAAAGTTTCATTGAAAAGTGGTGTGATGTTAGATAGAAATAAATTTCATTATCACTTTTTGTCTTTTAAATTTTTTTCCAAAAACGGGACTACATTTTCTCTGACTCGTTACCTGCTCTTGAGACACTTTCCCTCCCACTGTGTTGCCTTGTCCACTTTCAATATGAGAGCATTTGCTTTGCCTTATTGAATCCTGCTTTGTCCTTCTTGGCTGCTGTCTCTTGAAAGCCTGCTCTTTTCTGAAGAAGAAACAGAGCAGGAGTGGTTCTGTAGAGAAGGAGGGGTAAGGGAGAAGCTGGGAGAAGTGGAGGGAGAGAAAACTGTGACTGGGATGTATTATATGGGAGAAGAATCTTCTTTTGAAAAAATATGTATAATTTGATGGTTAATTGCTATTTTGACACTCTACATCCCATTATATCAAGCAACAGAAGTTAAATTCCCTAGCAGTATGGTTCCTCAAACCCAGTGCATTGTGGCTGCGCGTGCGCGCGCGCACACACACACACACACACACACACACACACACATTGTATATGCAGAGAAGATAAATGTAACCCTTAATTTTCATGTGCCTCATCTTTCCATTTTCATAAATACATGGGGCCTTGATCAATTTCCTCAAAAGTGATAGCTAGGAATCAAACAGCAAGAGACAATCATGCATTTCATGCTCTCTCTTCATAGAACACGGCATTCTGAGTACAGGCTCACAAGAGCTAGAAACTGTGTTAAAGTTCACTAACCAGGAAAACTTAATTCTGACTTGACTATTATAGATTTCTAAGTCTAAAAAGTTTTTTATCAGTCACAGATAGGTTTACTAGATAAACTGCTTACTGTGATGGAGTTTTAACAGCGTTACAGAAGGATTGGTTAAGATAGCTAATTTATTAGGTTTTGATTTTTGGACTCCAATGACTTAATACAGATTTTTAAGGCACAGGTCAAATGATTATACTTAGATTAAAATGTCTTGACATACTAGTGTAAGATTATTGGAGACTGTATAGTAAGAAAACTTAAAACTGAGTTTAAATATAATAAACTCTTGTTTAATAAGCAGTCTTGATACCCTAGTAAGCAGTATGGTGTTTTGATTAAAGAGCTATTTACCCAGAGGGACAAATTATTTTCCTAGACCTTTGCCTTGAAGGATTTTCCTTATGGAGCAGTGAGATGTTTTAATATTTGTGCCCTTTTTGAGCATTTAAAAAAATAAAGTGAATTAAATGGTTATAAAAATCTCAACTCTCTTTTCCACTGGCTAAATTCTGTGTAGAAAAAATTAGCCCAATTGTGAATACTATTCTTACTTTGTTTTTACTGTCCTTGAAAAAACTATATTAGATAAAAAAATATTTCAACTTTGGGCAGTGATGAATTGTGTAATTTGCTTGTACAAGATTATAAAGGCATGATGTTAATATCTCTTTCACATCTCATGCTAAAAGATATGTGAAGGTAGCTTCACTTCAATCACAATAGGAAGATTCACAACATGGAAAATTAGACTACTTAAAACAATAGGAATGTTTCAGATTTCTATTTAAAGATTGATCTACCTGTTATTCCATGTAGGGTAGTATATAATGCTGCCATACTCAAGTTTGCTGCTTCATGTGAGAGCAATGGCCTCATTGACAATAAACACACGACTTGCGTTTTCAAGTAGCAATTCATCAGTGTGAACAAAGCAAGTGTCACTACTATTCTGTAGATAAATAATGAGGTAATAGAGATAGTCAGATATGACACTAATGTTTCCATAAATAACTTCCTTAAAGGGCAGGGGGAGGAGGCACTTCAGTCAACCAGTATTACTTCTTATGTAGGTAATATAACTTTAAATTTTTTTTTTGGTTTTTGTTTTTGTTTTTTTTTTTTTTTTTGGTTTTTCGAGACAGGGTTTCTCTGGAGCTCACTTGGTAGCCCAGGCTGGCCTCGAACTCACAGAGATCCACCTGGCTCTGCCTCCCGAGTGCTGGGATTAAAGGCGTGCGCCACCACTGCCCGGCAACTTTTTTTTTAATTAAATGTAAGGATTGTAAAAATTTTCCCTTATTCATGTCTGGCAAGTGTTCTAATCCTGGGCTATGCTCCTAGCCTTTTGTTGTTGCTGTTTTAAATAGTCTCACTATGTAACTTAGATGTGTTTTGAATCTGCTGTATAGTCCAAACTTAACTTATGATCATCCTGCCTCAGCTTCCTCAATGACTTACTAATAGCTGCCTACCACACTGCTTAGCTAGGAAACTTTTGAGAGTAATATAGATGTATATCTTATCGTGGTGTTTTGTTACAAAACCAAATGTGTTTTTCAACATAGAGCTGTTCACAAAATGTGAATAAGTTGTAGATGAATATCTAAATGGTCTTAAAACACACACACACACACACACACACACACACACACACACACACACAGCGCCAAAAATTGGAGTTAAAGCCTGAGAGAGATCAGAGGAATAAGAACAGTAACAGCTAACCTTACCTTACCAACTCAGCAGCAGCTTCCAAATGTGAGAATGAGATGCTTCCTGTCTACCCATGCCTATATGCCTTATTGTTCTGCTGTCCGATTGGCTCTCTCTGTTCAGCTACATCACTTCCTCTTCCTGTTCAGCTCTGTCACTTCCTGTCTGTCTGTACAGACCTCCAGAGCTCCATGGTTAACTAGTGTTGTAATTTAAGGTGTGTGCCACCACACCTGGCTCTCTTTCCAGTGTGGCCTTGAAATCACAGAGATCCAAACAGATCCCTGTTTGCAAAGTGATAGGATTAAAGGCATGTGCTAACATTGCATGACTTTTGTGTTTACTTATAATGGCTTGGTTTTTCCTCTGATCTCCAGGCAAGCTTTATTTATTAAAGCACAAATAAAATATCACCACAATAAGTTATATAAATAGACTCCATACACAAATATTTATGAGATACACAGGAGATGCAGTTATTATTTTAAGTGATGGGATCATTTGAGAAAGACAACATTATGTATTACATCTTTATTTCATTATACATATTCTATAATATAAGAAACTCCTGGGAAGTTAGTATGTGACTTATATGTATGCAATGAGAATAAACTTAGGCAACTGATACAAGGAACTATAATGCTGGAGTATTTAGTGTAGAACATACTGTAGGCACCATGTTAATTACTCCTTAAATTTAAAAATGACTTAAAGTCGGTCACATTCATAGAAAGATAAGGTTTAGATATGGTATATAAATTTGAATTTAATATGAAAATTCAGGACAAAAGTTTCTGATAGTTTTTGTTGATAAGGAATACCAGAATTTCCAAGCAGTCCTAATATGTAGATTCTTTCTTCAGATATGGAACTTTCCTTAGAAATCTGAGTTCTAGCTATAGTCACAGAAATTCTTTTGTTTTTGAATTTAGGAAATATTGTCATTGTTTTACACACTTAAGTGATATTATTGAATCTCCTAAACACTAAATGATTTCACTAAAAAAATATCCTAATTAAATAATAGTTTACTAAGTAAATTTATTTTCCATGATGACTTGAATATTAAAGTATACATAGACTCACATTTATAAGCAAGAATAAAAAGAAATTGGAGCTGACAGAAAGCTGGCCATATCCTAATATTTTCTACCTAACCACCAACCTGTTTTTGTTTATGGATTCTCTAATCTAACCCCTTCCTTCTAGTCACTAATAGTCTAGGAAGAGAGGATGTGAACCAAAAATGCTAATTTTTATCCATTGGAAATCATTGAAAAGCTGAACAAACCTCAAAACGCACCTAAACTACATCTTAATTCTGATTTTAACTTTTAAGTGCATTCTTCCTAAAGCCTTGCAATAATGGGCCATCCTCTGATATGAGATCTCTGCTCCATACAGAGTTTTTCTTTCCAGTTCTACTTGTCCTTAAAACTTTCATTTATATCTATCATTTTCTCAGTGTCCTTATCATAAACAATACAGATCACCTCTGCTTCTTAATAAGCTCCTACACTTATGATATTGATTCAGTTAATAATTAATTTACATATTTTTCCATTAGAATGATTAATCATCTAATTATGTATGTATTAGTAAACAGTTGAAGTCAGTGAGTACAATTAAATACATCTGTTTATGTGAACTTTGCAAGTGGTTTGAATTATTGGTAATAATTTCTTCATGTTATTGTAATTTTAAATTTAAGATGGAAAGTCCTGAGCATGAAATAGCTACAAAAGAAAAATTATTAATTCATACAAATGTCTTGCACAAGAGACAAAGGTTACCTACAAATTATCTTGTGATAATGATGTGTTTTTCATGTGCGTGTCACTCTCACTAATATCCAATTAACAGTGTTTCTCATACACCTGATCTGTAATGTATGCTGCATTTTGTGCAAACACAGCATGAAGAGCTATTTACCATCAAGTTAATAGAGCTCATTTAGCTGGTCATGGTGCAGAAGGCTTTCCCATTTGTTATCAACACACACTGGAACACATCAGGTGTGAAATTCATAATTTAGAGCTCAAGAGTAATTTCAGATAAATATCCATCATACACATATAATTGTCAGTTTAATATTATATTTCCATAAAGATGAATTATTTCTATGAGTTGCAAAAACAAATAGCAATCACTAGAAAAGTTCCATACTATTAGTCAAAAATATTAAGGATGAGCTCCTAATTTTTCACTGATAAATAATGAATTCTGTTAAATAAAATTATCAACAATACTAAATATGTACAAAAGAACACTTGAAAAACATATATGTCAAATTATATTTTTTGATGGTGACTTTGGTTTTATTAACACATTCAAACGTGTTTTGAGTTGTTGAATTTGTTCATTCTTTAATCAACTATACCTCATCCAACTTTCCTATTATTTAAAATTTATATTACTATGGTAAATTTAACATAATGATCAAACCAATATTGTTGAACATTATTATCAAAAAAGCTTGCAACTTATGTGCTTTCCTTAATTTTTATTTACTGTCTTCATGAGAACATATTTCATTTAATTATTGTCTCCTCTGAATGAAGAGGTACTGATAATTTCTCTGACTATATTTTCTTTTGTTAGAATAGAGTAGAATCTTTCATACAAATAGAATTAGAAATTTTCATACAAATAAAATTAAAACTTTTCATATAAATAGATTTTGGATATAGAGGTTTTGGAAAGAAGATCTCGAAGGCTAAATATAGATAATAAAGGTATCAAGTGTATGTCCTATTAGCATAACAATGGATGTTAACTTTGGTCACTTGGCTAAAAAACTGGTTGTAAATTTTGCCAAAATTGATTTGCAATTTTTCAATTGACATAACGTAGTATTTGGAAGGAAGTCTCAGCCATAATTCACATTAAAGACTATGGAAATTTATACCCTACTTTCCAGAAGAAATAATAAATAATTTTTAATTTTTCTAAGCAAATATTGTATATGATTCTTTTTATAATTTTATTAAGACCTGAATTATGGGGCTTGATTACTGATATTTATTTTATAATTTCTAATAAGCTATATTACTTGTTTATTTTCTATATTAAATTGTTCCTAGTTGAGATAATGACGTCTTGATTATCTCCAATACGTACTTAATCATATCCTGATCATTGTGAGCTAGTGTCTGAGAATTTTCTTATTTTCTGTTACTAAATAAAGTCTGTTTGAATTATCTAATGTCAGTGAACTCCTAAACATGCTTTCAAAAAAACAAAAAGCTGCAACAATTTTCATTTATTTACCAGTTTTGCAAATACATGAGATTCTATTTTATTCTTTTCATCTTCCCATTGAATAATATTATTAAAATTGTATTTTTTGGTCTTTAAAATAGATATTTATATAGTATTTCACTGTAAATTTGGGATCAAAAAATAGCAAGATGTTGGGGTATATTTTTATACATATGTTATTCTCAATATATTGCCTAATGTGATTTCTACATAGAACCATTTTTTGTACTTTTTTCGAGAGAATTAAGTACTTTATTTATTTAATGACAGTGAATAAATTCAATCTAACTTTTGTAGAGAAAAGTACTCAGTGATCTCTAAGAAGCATTCTAACTCTATTTCTGAATGAATCTATTTACCTGCCTCTGTTTTATACTTCTTTATATTTATTACCAGGCTTAAAGGGATTTTTAATATTATGTATGCAAGTTTTATCGTATGTATATTTTACAGCATGTCTCATCCTCTCTAGTGTTTTTATTTATTTATTTATTTTTGCCTAAATGTGAATATTGCATTGAATTGCTAACTCCAGCTTCTTTTTTTGGTGGTGGTGGTTGAGTATCATTTTAAAGTTGTATCTCACACCATCAAAGTCATGGTCGTGTTGGAGACAATGACTAAATCGTAAAGGCCTTGAGCGTTATGGAACAGACTCAATGTCTTCAATGCAGTGGCATCAGTGCTTTGTTTGTAGAACAGACAGGTAAGGCTTGATAACAGAAGACTGGAAGACCAGCTACAGATGGGAATTCACTGGGAGAATACTAAAAAAAAAAATATTGCCGAGTCTTGGTTAACGGGATATGCCAGAGTAAGGAAGAAAAAAAATCTAGAAACTTCAAAATCCTAAAAGATGTCTACATAGGATGTGATACCATATGCCTACACCCCTATCACAAAGAGGTTTAGATCAGAGAATTGGGAGTTTAAAACCAACCTGGGCTGTAAAGTAAAACTTTGTCTCAAAAAAACAAAACAAAAAAACAAAACAAAACAAAACAAAAAACAGTTTACTGTGTTGACTGAATATTTGAGTCACAAAAGAAAAAGACTTAGGAAAGGATTAGGTCAGAGGGAAATATGTAAGATGCTTACTTAAGTTAGCATCTGGATGCATCTTTGAGTTTGGTGTATCAAAAGAGTGTTCTTGTTTGGAAATGGGAGTGTGGTAGTTTGAATAAAAATGGCCAGCATAGACTCATAGGGAGTGGTACTATTGGGAAGTGTGGCCTTGTTGGAGGAAGTGTGTCACTGGGGCTGGGTTTTGAGGTTTGAGAAGCTCAAGCTGGGTCTAGTGATACTCTCATCCTGCTGCCTGCCAATCTGGAGATAGAATTCTCAGCTACCTTTCCAGCATTATGTATGTCTGTGTACTACCATGCTTCCCACGATTACGATAATAGACTAAATCTTTGAAATGTAAGCCAAGACCAATTAAATTTTTTTTTTCCTTTAAAAGAGTTGTCATGGTCATGGTGTCTCTTCACAGTAATAGAAACCCTAAGACAGGGAAAGACCATAGGAATGTCTTTTACTGACAAAAGAGCCCAGGACCCAGTCTTGGGAAGTCTAATATTTAAAAATTAGATAAAGGATATGACAAAAAAAAATGAGCCTCAGACATATTAAGGGGAGTGCAGGAGAGTATAGTAGGACAGAGGTCAGTCAGGGAAGAGTGCCTCAAGTGGGACATGATCATCTACATGGTGTGCTGCTGCTAGCTCAGGTAATGAGGACTGCAAAACATAGCAAGGCAGAAGATGTTTGTAAATTTATTGAAAAGCCTTATTGGTCGCATTTTGTGAAACAAAACTAGACTTAGTTGCCTGGTGAGTGTAGAAAGAAAACCTCATTCCACTCCCTGCCTGTTTGATCCTCATATTCCAGTCTTCCTCCATCGTCTTTCCATAACTATCTATTATATTTCCTTCTCTAGGGATATCCTTCCCTACTGCTTAGTCATTTTCTGTCTACCTAACCTCTGTGGTCATACAGATTGTAGTTTGTTTATTAATGACTTCATAGCTAGCCTTCACATGTAAGTGAACACACACCATATTTGTCGTTTTGGGGTCTGAGTTTTCTCACTCAGGATTTTTTGTTATATTCCTTACATTAACCTACAAATTTCATGATTTAATTTTCTCTTCTTTTTTATTTCATTTTTTAATGGCTGCATAATATATGCCACTCTGTAAGTGCATCACATTTTCATTATTCATTTATTTGTTGAGATAATATAGCAATAAAAATATTCCTAATAACATTCTGCTATCCTCATATATCAGCGCCTTACTCAACTATCATAAGAGGAGCTTCTTCCTGAAGCAGATGAGAAAAAATACAGAGAAATACAGAGAGTCACACCCAGACAAAATGAAGAGAGTAAGAGATCTAGAAACATTCGGCCCTCAAAAATATGTCTCTGTAAAGTCCCTTCCTAGCAGTAAATGGCTACCACAAGCTGAACTCGGTTGTATCTTTGGAGGTTTTATCTCTTATGGGCAGTTTATAGTTTTTGTTGTTATTTCATTTTTGTTCTTGTTTTGATGTTGTTGCCTTGGTATTTTCTAGCTTATAGGTCCTTTGTATATACATTATGACTTCCAGGGTGGGTTTCTATAGGATTCCTTAGTGTGTGTACTTGTGTGTCTCTGTATCCATATGTGATTTTCATGCCTTTTCTTTGGCTCTTCTTGTTTGATTGTTTTGTCATATTCCAATTTGTTTGATTTTGATTTATCTTATTTTATTGTTTTCCCTTAGATACCTCTTTGTTTTCTGATAAGGGATGGTAAGGTTATTGATCCAAATGTGACCTGAGAGTAACGGGGATGAGTAGGAGAAGAGGAAACCATAAACAGCATATATGGTATGTAAAAAAAAATCAATTTTCAAGAAGAGAAAAATGAAACAACAAAAAGAAATAACACAAGAAACAGACACACACAACACCATTAAAACACAAAAATCAGATACCATAGCATACAAGCAAAAGACCAGTAAGACAAAAATTGCCCAAACAAAACAATATGAGACAGAAATATTGAAAAAAACAAATACAATGGTTAATTTTGTGTTGGCCATCTACTGTTGAACATGGGGCCTATTCCTATTCTCTTTTTCAAGACTGGGTTTTTCTGTGTAGCCCTGACTGTCCTGGAACTCACTTTATAGACCAGGATGGCCTTGAATTCATAAAGTTCAGCCTGCCTCTGCCTCCTGAGTGCTGGGATTAGAGGCCTGTACCACCAACCCTCCACCCAGCGTGGCTTATTCTTTTTTTTTTTTTTTTGGTTTTTCGAGACAGGGTTTCTCTGTGTAGCTTTGCGCCTTTCCTGGAACTCACTTGGTAGTCCAGGCTGGCCTCGAACTCACAGAGATCCGCCTGGCTCTGCCTCCCGAGTGCTGGGATTAAAGGCGTGCGCCACCACCGCCGGGCTCAGCGTGGCTTATTCTTAAGTGTGGTTAATATACTTCATGAGATTCCATTGGAGAAAACTTCTTCCTTTGCAAGTGAATATCAGTTGTAGATAGTTTTTCTGGTTAGGGGTGGAAGCTCATATGTCTCCCCCCTCTCAGTGCTGGAACTCACTTTGCTTGTGCCCCTGAAGGAACTGCACATGCTGTCACAGTCTCTTTGAGTTCATTAAAAAAACAAAAAAACAAAAAAACAACTAATATTCGTTCCTGCCATGCACTGTATTAGCTGTATATGCCAGCAATTTTTAGTAATTGTTTGAGATTTAATGCATAAACAATTGTACTATCTGCAAATAAAGATGTTATTTCATTTTTTGTTGTTATATAATTTTATTTCCACTTACCATTTTAATTATCTTACCACAATCTAACAGTGGATAGTGGTTGCAGAGAAGACAAATTCACCTACACTACGTCTTAAGACAAGGGTATCTAATTTCTTAACATTTAATATAATTTAAAAAACAGATGCAATGCACTGGTGTCCAGTTGTGAAAACAAGACTCTAGTTCTAGTTTATGTGCACGTGTTGTATATAAATGTGCTCATTTGTTAAGCTCCAAGTGTATTTGTTTATTTAAATGTTTCAAATATTTTCTATATTTATTCTTATTGTCACAAGATTTAATCTTTTTAGTGGTTAATTTGCATTTTTGCATTTTTTATTCTACATTGTGTTTTTAATCTCTCAGTTTGTTTTGGGTGGCATAGCTGTATTTTTAGGTGTCTTTAGAATCAGTTTCCATCAATGTTCATTGATAGATACAAGTCTACAGTTTGCCTATCTAGCTATATTGATACTACATATATAGTTTTTAACTAACTGGTACTTCTGCTCAGTTTTCAAGAAGACATGGAGACTTATGACAGCATTTCATTAACTCTCTGGTTTGCAGAACCACCGGAAAAACAATTTCAGCATAAAGTTTTCTTTTTCAGAAAGTTATTAATTATTGTTTCAATTTATTTAATAGATTCAGATCTATTTAGTCCATTTATTAACATCTTATAACATTTGGTAGTTTCTTTCAATGAAGCACATGCCATCCATGGTATCAATTCACAGGAATAGAGTCACCCGCAGCAAACTTATGATCTTTTAATAACAGTAGGATGAGCAATGAGACCTCCACCAACAGTTCTATTTCTTAGTACACTTCCTGCACCATTATCAATTTATGTGATTGTGACAATAAATCTTTTGCTTTTTAAAATATTCTCCATGCTGTTTGTGCTTTAAATTTCACCTATTTGCTATGTTTTTTTTTTTTTTTTTTTTTTTTTTGGTTTTTCGAGACAGGGTTTCTCTGTGTAGCTTTGCGCCTTTCCTGGAGCTCACTTGGTAGCCCAGGCTGGCCTCGAACTCACAGAGATCCGCCTGCCTCTGCCTCCCGAGTGCTGGGATTAAAGGCGTGCGCCACCAATGCCCGGCTGCTATGTTTTTTATTATTTCTTTTTGCACTGCTTTATGTACAGAATGTTATTCTCTTCAATATTTTCCTTATTTGAAATCCTAGTTATTAATATTCTATCTGCCTTTTTCTCATAATATTTATTTATAGTGATAAATATCCCAATAAGTAATGCTTACTGAAGGATGAATTAGTTGCTCCCAGTTTTGGCAATAATTAAAAAAAAAAACTGTTGTGAGCATTTGTATGAAATATTATTATTTCATTGAACATGTATAGATCAAGTGAATGCCTACATAGACCTTCACCACTATGTTCTATTGTCTTTGGTATGGGAAGGAATTCTGAAGGCTACCAAAAGAGAAATGTAAACACCAACCAGTCCCAACTTTGATCTTCGACCTGTCCTGTCTGCAAAATACACTAAGGCAATGATGGCACAGAAAATGTGGGAGTAATCAACCATTATCTGATTTGATTTAAGGTCCACTCACAAGATGTAACCCATATCCGACAATGTTTGGGTAACCAAGATACAGCGTCTAGCTAGCCCAGAGACCTAGGTTAATACCAAATAATACTAGTCTAAAAAAGAAAAGTAAGAAAAAAAATGACTCCTAATGACAGCATAGATTGATGCCTTTTTCAGCCATAATCAGAGAGGCTTCCTTCTGCAGTAGACGGGAACAAATACAGAGACCCACAGCCAGACATTATGCAGAGACTTTGAAACATACCTCTATAAATTAGATGTCTCCATCAAATCTCTCTCATCAAAGTTCAGGGAAACCCAAAGAAAATGAGGCATAAGGAGTGAAGGAAACACAGGGGATAGAGGACACAGGAGAACAAGGCCCTCTAAAACAACTGAGCTCATACGAACTTCTAGAGACTGAAGAAACCTGCACAGAGCCAAAATGGGTGGTCTGCACTAGGTCTTCTGCACATATACAACAGCTTTCAGTTAGGACTTTTATGGGACTCCTGAATGTGTAAACAAGTGGGTCTCTTTTGTCTTCTCATGGAACTCCAATTTTTCTGTTGGCTTGGCTTGTCCAACTTGGCTATTATGTTTTTCATTTAATCTTGTTATATTTTATTTTGTTAAAAATAAATAAAAATGAAGAGAGATCCTAAAACAAAAGACAGAGAATAAGTGGATTTCGTCAAATACTGTGGATCACATTGGTTCACAAAGAGAAAGAAAAAAGTAAAATCTTCATGTCAGAGTGCAGTGTTCCAATTACATAAATTAGTTGTCTGAAGAACTTTTTGAAGATATCTTAAAGATGTAGATTAAGATTTGCCTACCCTGGGCAGCATAAGAGTTTTCTTTTGGTAAATCTGCTGATAAGGTTGTCATATAATCAATGATACCAATAAAGAATGTTTTGTTCATAGAACTGGAGACAATATTTTAGAAGTTTAAACTTTGATCTAAAGAAGCACTGGTTGCTGGGCATGGCAAAATATACATGTGATCCCAGAAACTGGAATGCAATTTGATCTTTGTGAATTGGAAGCCAGCCTTGTCTATATAAGTGAATTCCTGGCCAGCTAGGGCTGCATAGTAAAACATTATGTCAGAAGAAGAAGAAGGAAAAGAAGAGAAGGAGGGGAGCAAGGAGGAGTAGTCATTGTGGGCATCGCTGTTACATGTTTCATCTACAGGATAGTAGAAATAAGATAAACAGGGCATATTTTAATAAGGGATGAAATTAGAACTTAGTGATAATTTGCTATAGATTTAAAACCATGTCTGCTTGCGATGAGGATTGATAAATGAAATTCAAATAAGAAAATATCAGTTATTTTACAGAAACAAGCAATCAGAACACTTGCATGGATGAGAGGAATTGCCGTCATCTCAGTCATTGAAAGGGCAGACGGCTGAAATGGGCGTCATGTGATTATATAACTAAAATGCACCCAAAAGGGAGCAGGAAAAAAAGCAGCTTATGTGTGAAAGTACTCTGTGGATCTGTGCTCTAAGTATCAACATATCCTCCTGAGATGGATACATGTCAGTGCAAAATCTTTGTACTTTCATTACATTGTGCTGCTTATAAAAATTGCCTCTTCTTGAGGCAAGTAATTTCTCAATTATTACCATATTTTCTGTACTTACTCTCCTTTTCAACACTACACAGTCTCCTAGGTAAGCTATCAGGTATTTCCGTTTTGAATATTTTAGTCTATAATATATACTTGGAAATTTTGCTTATAAGATCAGGCAATGAGAATTTGATGAATATTTAATAATTCTTGAAGCTACTATTATTCTAGATGGTGACATTATCTTGAGAGAATTATGGGTTTTCTCATCTTTACGTCTCAAAGGAAAAACTTTAAAAACATATCAAAACATCCTCATTCATTCATAAAACTACAGGAAGATAATATGTCATTACATTTGACAAATACTGGAGAAAATATTCATATAGAAAAATAATGCAATATGAAAATATTTAAAATCACAGTTCAAACATATTCATTTTGTAGACTATAAAAATAAAGTAATATACAAAGCCAATGCTGTCTCTCATGATCTTTTTAATTCCTGGAAACACAAGTTTTGGTAATACTTCAGCTCACAAGAATAGTTACTTGTATATCTGGCTCAGGAATGCAGGAATAGGGGCACAAAATGAAAGTACTTGCTTAATTAGTATATTCATCATTGACCTATTCTTAAATTAAGTTGTAATTAATTTCATTTTCAGTCTTAGGAAAAATTAAAGAAAATTATGAAAAGAGAATTTTATCAAAATAGTTTCTTTCAATAAAGTAGATACAAGAAGTGCCTATTTACATGCTTTTGAATTAAATATCAAAAAAAGTTTGTTTTTTTTAGTATTACTTGAAAGAAAAATTAAGAGTTTGATAGGGACATATGGCCACTAATATCATACCTCATATTAGAAATATAGAACTTTCCTTCCAATGTAGAAAGTTATATGGAAGAGTTTACAAGAACATTATATATACTGAACAGGTTGTATTTATATTTAGGAACATATATGTACATATATGTATGTATACATAGATGTATTTGTATTTAAGAATATATATAATTATATATATGTATTTATTTATAAATATAATATGCATATATTTAAAAAATAGATGCCATGACATTTAAAGAGAACTGAGTTTATGTTCATGGAAAGGGTTGGAGGGAGGAAATGGAGTCGAATAATATGTAAATATATATTGGTGAAATTACTAAGGCCACTCCACATAGTTAAAAGGAAGGTTTATTTAGTGGGTAACTTACAAATGAAGGGATAAGTAGGTGGCGGGCTCTGGAAAAGACACAGGGCAGTCCGGCGGTGTTCTCTGGAGAACTCTCCTCAGTCTACCTCTGTCATCCAGGTCCAGCCAAAACAGAGAGCGCAGCACGTCCTGATCTCAGGTCTTCAGGCCCTCCCTTGGCCCCGCCTTGTAGGCGTGATAGTTACGAAGTCAAAGCCTTAATGGGGGTTGGAACTTCCAGACCAAAGCTGGAATGGCTACCCACTACATCTATACTTTAACATCAAAATAAAAATCACCACTATATTTTAAGTAATTTATGTTGTTAAAATGATTTCAATTTTTTAAAATCATAATATAATTACATCATGCCCCCTTCCTTTTTCTCACTGCAAACCCTCTTGCTCTATTTCAAATTCATGACATCTTTTTTCACTAATCAATATAAGTGTTATATATATATATATTCCTCATATGCTATATATTAGGAATATATTATATGTAATAACAATTAACATACTATATGAGAATATATATTATATATTTATAAATATGTAACTTTATTTGTAGCCTTCTTAGAAGATGAAGGAATTAAAATTTTGTTTTTTAAGGACATGAATCCTTAAAAGCATATTAGAGGTTTCATGTGCTTCTTAAAAAAAGAAATATTAAATCAGTGAAAAACATCAGTTGGAAATGTACCACATTTTCTTTATCCTCTTTTTCTGTTAGGGGCAGATAGGTTGCTTTCAGGTTCTGGCTATGATGAATAATGCTGCTATGAACATAGTTGAACAAGTGCCATTCTGGTAGGATTGCGCATGCTTTGGGTATATGTCCAAGATTGGTGTAGCTGGATTTTGAGGTAGATTGATTCCAATTTTCTGAGAATCTACCATACTGATTTCCAATGTGGCTGTATAAATTTACACTCCCACCAGCAGTGGAGGAATATTCCCCTCAATCCACATCTTCTCTCTCCAACATTAGCTGTCATCAGTGATTTTGATCTCAGCCATTCTGACAGGGATAAGATGGTATCTCAGAGTTATTTTGATTTGCATTTTCCTGGTGGATAAACTGTAAAAAAAAAAACAATGACATCATGAAATTTTTAGGAAAATGGATGGAACTAGAAAAAAAATCATCCTGAGTGCGATAACCCAGACCCAGACAGAAAAACATGGTATGTTCTCATTCAGAATTGGATATTAGCTGTAAAGTAAATGATAACCAGGCTACAATCCACAGGCCCAAAGAGGCTTAGATAACAAGGGGAGCCCAAAGAAGGACCAACCCATGGATTTCCCCGGGAAGGGGAAATAGAAAAGATCTCCTGGGTAAACTGAGGATTGTGTGTGGGGGGGAACATAAGGGGTCATCAGGGATCAAGTTGGGTGCGCTGGGGGCTGAATGAAATGGGACAGTAATGAAAGAGATGTTTTGTTTGGGAGAGTATTTTGAATTAAAGGAGAAACCTAGTGCCAGGGATACTCCCAGGAATCTTCCTTCCTTTCTACATTAATTTAAACAGGTAACTTTCTTCTTTATTTTTTAGTTGCTCAAAGAGAGATAATAAAGTTAATACAAATTATGATGATGGAGCAGTAAAAACATCAGAAAATAAGCCATGAGTTAGTATTTGTCCGCATATATGTTAATATTCATATATAAGGATTAATTATTAAGAGTTTATTTTATGTTTAATTATATGTATATACATACATATGTAAGTAGATATGTATGCCTATGTGTGGATAAATATAAGTATGTGAATTTGCCTGCGAAGTACAGAAGAGGTTAGAAGCCTTGTAGCCAAAGTCAGAGTCAATTTTGAGCCACCACATGTGGGTTCTAAGAACCAAACTAGAGTTCCCTGTAAGAGCATCACTCTTATCCATTAAGCCATCTCTCCAGCTCCTCATTAATGAGGATTCTGATTCTAAAATGTCAGAAAATCATTTACCACTAGAGTGTTCTATACTCTACATATCTCTTTTATCCTATGAGTCAATTTAAAAATATGTCTTTATTTGAATATTTTGAAAAGTTGTCTGTATCATAATGTGTATTCACTTTTAATATTTTTAGTGAAGATGCATTTTATGGGTGTTGTTTCAAACTTTGGCAAATCTTTTACATTATCCTACTTTGCATTATTACATAAACATTGGTCATTACACTTTTCATTGTAGCTAAGCAGTGTTTAAATTCTTCCTCTTGCAAGTAGCCAATTGAAAGTCCAAGGAATCATGTCAAGAGTTGAACACTCACAGAGCACATTGCCATTTTATGCACTGGACTCTGAAAACTTGGTTTGTTTACACTTGATTTTGGTCAATTCTGTGATTGAGAAGACACATGCAAAAATCTGTTCTAAAATTTTAGGTTTTTGTGATACCTTGAATTACATGCCCTCCTATAGTTCCAGGCATTTGTTCCTAAATTGATGGTACTACCTGGGAAGGTTTAAAAGGATGTATTCCTTAAATTTAATATTGGATGAAAAGGACTGCAGAATCAAATTATTGTCTAGTTGATATTCTTTGTATGTAGGAAGGAGAGCTTTCATGTGAGTCATGTTGCTTAACACTGACATATGAGATAGATTGAGAGGCATATTAAGTTGTTAACTATATAATAACCTTGTCAGTTTATTATTTTAAAAGTGTTTTTACCTTGATTTATGTGAAAATACAAAAATAAATTTGTTAATATATTTTAATTTAATCATATGGCTTGGTAAGTATTAAGTTTAAATTTTTTATTCTATATATTTCATTCTATAATGCAGTGATGTTTAACAACCATTAATGTAATATGATTAGATAATAATAATGTTTTAGTATTGATAATATAATTTTGCATGAGACAAGCATTTCCAAATTATGATATTTGTTGAATTTGAAATGTATTCAACTTATTTTCCTGACAATTTCTCAGTAGAGAAAACTTCCCACATATTTGCAATGTTAAGTTTTCACTGCTCTGTGAATAAGCATAACTTGCTCATTGACTGTCAGTATATTTTCTCAAACCAATAATTTTATAATATGAGAAAAACTCTGAATATGAAAAAGCAGTAAATTATATAAATAGATTCAGGAAATGACTAAAAGGAAATATTTGCCTTATTGGAGCATTTAGGCTAATATTTATTAATATACTACTCACAATATATAAAGTTCTATGATTCGTTTTAAGTTAAATATCACTAAGAGCTTTCTTTTTGTGCATCAGTATTAATCATAAAGAACTGGAAACATCTTGTAAATACATTATTCTGGACTGGTCTATAAGATCATGAGACAGAAAATCCAACATGTTAACCTAAGTAATTGTATTGGTACATAAGCAGCATGAGAAAACTAAAGTTTAATCTTTGTAGTAAGTCAGTCCCTCAAAGCTCAGGATGACTGCCCAGGGAGGAGAGGTCTCATATGAGTGTCCCTCTATGGTGACTCACGCCTTTAATCCCAGAAAGCGAGCCTTTAATCCCAGGGAGTGATGGTAGAAAGCAGAAAGGTATACAAGGCATGAGGACCAGAAACTAGAAGCATTTGGCTGTTTAAGCATTTGGCTGGTTAAGCTTTTAGGTTTTGAGCAGCACAGTTCAGCTGGATAAGGACTCAGAGGCATCCAATCTGAGGAAACAAGATCAGCTGAGAAGATGGCCAGGTGAGGTTAGCTGTGGCTTGTTCTGTCTCTCTGATCTTCCAACATTCACCCCAATAACTGGCCTCAGGTTTGATTTTATTAATAAGACCATTTAAGATTCCTGCTATATCCCTCTACCACACTGCAGGCGTAGAACCTGAAAGGCAATTCAAACAAGAAGAGGCAACATGAATCATATAGATGGAGTGTTTTAGAACATCCTTTTTAAAGGACAGAAACAGAGCCTAGACTCTTGCACACAGCTTTGTTAGGAGGGAACATTGAACATATATCATATTCTGTAGTTATTTTTGGTAATGAGTAAGAAGTCTGGGAGAATGGTAGATGATCTAGTGCCATATCATAGCACAGATATTATTACAAGATAGACTACCCAAGAGATAGGGCCGATGAAGTTGGGGACCAGAAAATTAAAGCATGTTATCCCAATTTCCATCTTTATTCCTAACATGGAGCTTGTTCTGATGATTTTGAACATCAATAAAGGAGGATTTATTGTGTCTGGGATTTACATTTGTCTCCAGGAGCCAAGCTGAGTAGGCTGATACAGAACCGACTGTAGAGCAGTTTACAGTTCTAGATATTCAGGGGCTTGAATGGGAATGCCCCAATACACACATAGATTTGAATGCTTTGTCACCACAGAATGGCACCGCTAGAAAGGATTTGGAGGAAATGTGTCACTGGGGTGGGCTTTGAAGTTTCAAATGCTCATGCCAATCCCAGAGTCTCTCTCTCTGCCTGTGTATCAGAAAGTATTGCTCAGCTACTGCTCTAGTGCCATGTGAATAATAGACTAAGCCTCTGAAACGGTAAGCAAGCCCACAATTAAGTGATTTCCTTTATAAGAGTTGCCTTGGTCATGGCCCATTTTCATAGCCATAGAACAGTGATTAAGACAAGTTATAATTCATTGGCTGATTGCAGTATATACTGTTACTAGAAGAAAACAGAATATATTTGTGGGGGACATGCATGTGTGTGTGTGTGGGGGGGTGCACGTAACATATTTTCATGTACAAACATAGAAAACAAAGATCAGACATTCCCTACAATTAAACTCAATTCTGTTTTGAGAGGAGAAATGTTAACTTTTATTCAAGGCATTGAATGTTCAACATATCCAGCTGTATTATGAAGCTTTATAATTATAATCAACAGGATGGAATTTAGAATCACTGGGGAGATACACCTGTCTCTATATCTGTGTGGGTGTTTTCAGAGAGATTTTATTGAGGAAGGAAGGCTCCAACCTAAATGTGGGTGAGCCTCTCTCATTGGTTATCATTCTGGATGCAAAAAGATGGGGAAGAACAGCGTGGAGTCCCTGCATGCATCTTCTGATGCTTTCTGGTCATGGGAACAATGTGACCATTTGCCTCATGTGTCTGTCACTTCAGCTAGAAGCCACCCTTGTTGACAGGCTCTGATGGACCATATCCTAATCCATGAGACAAAATTAACTCTTCATTCTTTAAGTAACTTCTGACCGATTTTTGTATCACATCAACAAGAAAAGCAGCTAACTCAGCAAGAATGCACTGAGCAGTTGACTGTGGCAGAAACCTCCTCCTGTGTGGCCAAAAGTGCAACCTAGGCCTCAATAACATGTCTAATGGTATGTAGTCTAAGGAGAATGGATACTTTCAAATTTTCACTAAGTTTTGACAAGTACCAAAGAACAGAAATTCTGATTCCTTGGTTAAACCTGATAATTATACCAAATACAATAATTGTGAAGAAATATAAAAGTAAATAAAAGAAAACTTCTGTTGCCTTTTGAAGATTGTCATTTCAGTTTATTAATATTGTATTTAGCATGTCTATAGTAAAATAGATGATAGATGATAGAGAAAACTTCACAGATCATATTAATAAGTTCTATAGTTATACTTACAGGTTTGTGGTTTTCACGTTTCATATAATCTTTTTATTGCTGTGAGGCGACATCATGATCATGCCAACTCTTATAATGAAAAACATTCAATTGAGGTGGCTCACTTACAGTTTCAGAGGTCAGTCCATTATTGTCAGGATGTGAAGCATGGCGGCGTGCAGGCAGATGTGGTACTGGAGCTGAGAGTGCTACATCTTGACTCAGAGGCAACAGGAAGTTGAATGATTGTCACACCGAGGTAAGCTTGAGAAAAAGAAACCTCAAAGTTTATCTCCACTGTGACACACTTCCTCCAAGAAGGCCACACCTCCTAATAATACCACTCCGTTTGGGGGCCATTTTCTTTCAAACCACTACATATGTACATCTATATCTGAATCTGTCTAAATAAAGTTATAATAATAAATCCATAATGGCAAAATTTTATAATGACTAATATATAATTCATTATATATAAATATATAAAAGAAGAAACAGTATGAGAATGTTTTCTGTATTAAGTTACTAAATTACTTTCTTCTTAGGTTAGTGGAACAATCTTTCTTCACCAAAATTCTATGTTTACTCTCCTTAGTAATAAACCAACTTGATTTTACTAGCATTAGGAATATTTTTTGGCCAGGTGTTGGTGGCGCACGCCTTTAATCCCAGCACTTGGGAGGCAGAGGCAGGCGGATCTCTGTGAGTTCGAAGCCAGCCTGGGCTACCAAGTGAGTTCCAGGAAAGGCGCAAACAAACAAACAAAAAAAAAGAATATTTTTTGTTTTTGTATTAGAAATGTTAAGTTCTCAATCTGGCATAATGGCTCAAGTTTGTAATTCCAGCTCTCAGAAGGATTGCTGCAATTTCAAGACCAGCCTAGCTACAAGCTGTGACTCTGTCCCCAAATAATTAATTAATTTAATTTAATAAGACTACTAACATCTTCTATTTCTAGCCTATATTTGAATTTTCTAAAATGGTGATTATAACAAAAGTTTGCTTTCTAACAATAGTAAAAGAATGAAAAGTAAGACTTGTTATATTATTGAAGAGTCTTCCAGCCAAATTTTTATGAATGTATGTTCTCACAAACTTGGAAATAAAGCATGTGAAAAATGAAAGAAGAGCTTACCTTGCTGCATTATTGGCTATTATAATGAAATATATTAATATAAATGTAGTCCACTGATTTGTATATTTATTTACAAAATTAAAAAAAAGTATTTATTTTTATTTCTAGTGTATGGATGTTTGCTTGCAAGTATGTACAAAGTATATGCCCACAAAGGCCAAAAGAGGGTTTCAGATCTCTTGGAACTAGAGTTATACACAATTCTAAGCTGCCAGGTGGGTGCTAGGAACTGAACACCAGTCTTCAGGAAGAAATTTTGTCATTACAAAAAAAATTACAGTTTGTTTTGTATAACTTAGTTTCAGCTGTAGACATTGTCAGTACAGGAAAGGGTTAATGAGCTTGGAAAGTGGCCAAAGCCTTGATAGAGGGAGGCATAAGATAACAAGGACCACAAATTCTGTTGTAGCTTTCAGTGTTATCCGCAGCAGAGAATTTGGCTTCAAGAAAGGATGGGGAGCCACCCTCCAGACTGGAAGGATGGGGCTTATTGGAAAAACAACAGTGAGGATGAGGAGGAGGAGAAGGAGGAGGAAAAGGAGGAGGAGGAGGAGGAGGAGGAGGAGGAGGAGGAGGA
>CABHPH010099401.1:0-11194 GCA_902168325.1 Peromyscus nudipes | reverse complement strand
AATATAAATACTAGGTTAATAACTGTATTAGTTGAAAATACAATATATAGGAAAAGAATAGAATGGATACAACTGAAAAAGGATAGAAAATTAATCTGATTACCTTTCCCAAAGTGAAGAACAAAATAAATAGAAAAACAGAGAGGAAAATACAGGAAGAAGTTAAGACTCACAGACTGTTGAAATAAATATAGCACCATACAGTGACTATAAGTTACAATGGGAAGTATAGGGGGCAAGAATATTAAAAACATGATGGAGATAAATATCACAGATTTGAAGAAAGATGAAAAAGACACAGAGCTTTAAACAGAAAAGGCCCAGGCCTAGACTCGTCTAAATGAAATGCAGTACCATGGAAAGCCCTCGCACAGATCAGATCATCTTCAAAGGAAAAAGAACCTGAGGGAAAAGCACCTTCCTCACGGCCACACTACCTATCAGAAGACAATGGAGTAGTACTTTAAGAATATCAAAAGCACACAGCTTGGAACTTAGAACTATTTATCTTCCTTACACTGACATCAGAGTGTCAGTTCATTAAAAAAAAAAAAATCAGGTTCTTAAGCCTCTGAAGTTACATTTTATAAAAGGCTACCCAGAAGGCACTTTGGAAGGAGGTACTGAAGAAAAACATATTGGAGATGTAAGATGTATGAAAAGTAAGTGTTTAGGTACCTCATTTAAACAAAACTATGACAATTCTCCACAAAAAAGAAGTATATGTTTATAGCAGTCTAGGTTTAAAATCATAATATAAGATCACAAGCATTTTGGAGAAGATAAAGGAGAAATAAAGATGTTTAGAACATGTTCAAGTTCTTATTTAGTCAAAAGAAATTTATAGATACTGATTTTTTGCATAGGGAGGAGAAAAACAAACACAAATAGTAGTAAAATAAGAATGAAACTGTGAGGTGAAAATTCAATAACATATAATCATTGTCAGTTTAAAGTGGTTATAGTTAAAGAGACACAGACTGGGGTCTGGAAATATGAGAGAGAGAGAGAGAGAGAGAGAGAGAGAGAGAGAGAGAGAGAGAGAGAGAGAGAGAGAGAGAGAGCGCTCAGCTTAGGGCTCTTTAGGATAACCCAGCTTTAGTTCCCAGCACCCACATGGCAGATCATAACCATCTGCACCTCCAGTTCCAGTGCATCTTAAACCTTCTTCTGGCCTCTGTGGGTACCAGGCACACACATGGTACACATACATACACTCAGGCAAAATACCTATAGACATGAAAAATGAATAATTTTTAAAAACACAGACTGTCAAACTATTTTTAAAACCATCCTTTATACCAAAAATAAGTCTGAAACATGAATATGTAAAAGTTGAAAGTTAAAGAATGGAAAAGATATATTTAAAAAATGATCAAATGATACTTCCTGACTGATGTAAAATAACTTTAAATCAAAAGCATTTTAAAGCTGTATAAATACCTTGAGAACCAAAGGGGAAAATTCCTGGTGAAAGTAATAACTTAGAATGAACTGATCAAGTTGAGGACAGGAGGCTGCGAAAAAGCAGGACTTAGGCACAGTTCAAACTGCTCTCTGGGAATATAAACATTAAGTTAACCACCTACACCCTCATACTTGATTCTGACTGTAGATACTTAGAACAAACAACTATATCCAAACTCCAGAGGCATAGCAGTGTTACTGGGCTCTTTTTTTCCTGAACACTTGAAATAAAATCTATGTATTCTCTATCCTCTGTCATCATATCCCTTTGTTATACAGCACACGTTCTTCCTCAACTTCAGTGAAAGTTATCCACAGAAGAATGAATAGTATTTTATGCTGGTGGTGGTGGAAGACACAGCCCCATATGGCCAGGATCCAGCCTAAAACAGTTTCTGAGACATCTGCTGGCTTGCATCAGAGATCTTGTCTCACACAGCAGAACATTTCATGATGAATAGGAAGCAAAGTCATTTGCTAATCAGAAGCAGCTTCAATACTGATGCAAGGGTGAACATTAACAGAGAAAGAGAGCCCACCGAGGACAATACTGTTTGCCCAAAGGTGAGCGTGGCTTCTCAGTGAGAGAATTATTCATTAGGATTCTGGATAGCTCTTTTACAGACACACTTAATGAGGGGGATTATTCATAAGTTGGGGAGGGGTAGAATGTAGGAAATCCAAGAATAAGTCAGAAATGTCCAGAAATAGAGGTGACCCTTCTTTCCTGTCTTTATATAGTTTTCCAGATGTGCTGTCCACTGTATGAGTCATATGATAAGAGTAGTGGTTTTGCAAAGCTGATGATACCGAGATGTCACGATAACAAAGCAAAGTATAGTTAGGGGTCATCTTAGTTAGTCAAATCTGCTTTGTACGGACTGTAATGGCATAGGCATCTACTCACATTACAGCTTGCTCCTGCCCTCTGCCTCTCACCTCAGTACCATTTGCCTGACTTCTTTGGAACAATGACTCTGCGTGCTCTGAGCCTATACTTCCCAACTTAGAGTTTCTAATATTACTGTAGCTAGTAGCATAATTCTTTGTCCTGAGTCCAAATGTTTGCATGCATTGAGAGAAAAAAAGGTATATATTTATGTTCATATGTATGCATGTATATTCAGCTTGGGTTATAACTGTTTTAATTGTCAAATAAATAATTGTCAAAATTGGGTTTTAATCTGTGTCTGCTTGATACAGAACAGAAAGAAGATGAAACAAAAGCCAGGAAATACTCATTTGCTGACTCCTGTATGAGCTCCAGTTAGGAGAACTTATGGGTAGTCTGGTGACAGGGCTCTTGGATGAACCATTTCCATGTCCTGTGTGGTACTTCCTGCAGCTGTCCTAATTGCGAGGATCCATATTACATCAAGTCTCCAAAGAGAATGTTTTTACTTTGGAAGTTTCTGAGTTTGAATTGCTCTCAATACTAAAACGTGGAGCTCACCAGGAAAATACAACAGTGTTTTAAACACGCAAGCATAAATTTAAATACACTCAGATTAAAGTTCCAAACAAATCATGAAAGAAAAGGGAGGAAATTAAATCCACCATTGTGATGGGAGATTGTAGCACAGCTTTGAATCACTGCTGTGGCATAAGAAAAAGGAAATAGGGGGGGAAATACATCATAAACTACTGAAGAAAATAATTGCACATGGACTGTAGGGGTGGGAAATAAATGTTTATCAATCTTTCCTGGGCTCCTTGTAACAAAAGATTATTTAACAAGAAAAAAACATAATTTTATTAACACGTATGCCTCAAATATATATTCTGAGAAAAATAAATAATCTCAATAGGATGGCTTTGAGTTCAGGCTAAGTGCCAACTTCAGATCAAAGAAAGATACTGTGGGATACTAATGTCACTTTCAGGATGGTGACCTGGAAAAGTACAATAAGGATAAGGCTTAATGGGTAAGACTTCTCAGGGAGATGTAACTCAATTTGTGCCACACTGCAAGTCTCTATCGCTAACCATTTTAGAGTTTTCTAGTACCATGAGGAGACATCTGTGTAATGGAAGATGTCTTCTGTTGATGTAATTTCCTTTTTCTGTTTTCAGAGAAAGTCCTGTAACTGCTCTTTCTCAAGTTATTCAGCACAAAGTCACCCTTTACCAAACAGGCATATTCTGATGCTGCATCCTCTGACTTCAAGCTTGCATATCCACATGTATGTACGTGTACACACAGAAAGAAATGTCTGATACAATGATTACATTCTCTAATGGCAACAGCAGACTGGGAAGCTAGTAGCAAACATAGTTTTTATTTGTTTTCCATGCATCTGAAAGATTGTAAAAACTTGAGGTGTTCTGTAATCAAATGACCATGATGCCAATATTAAAATGCATAAAATTATATGCTAATGGATGCCAACATATCAAATCTTGAAAGATGCAGAGAAACAGACCTTCAAGGGAAGTTTTTTTGCATTAAATTTACATTATAAAGAAGAAATTAGGAATGCCACATGGTGGCACAGGCTCGCAGCTCTGCAGCTACTGCCTGAATGTTGAGGGTCATCTGGGTTACATAGTGAGGCATCTCAAACAAAGAGAAAGAAGAGAAATGTTTGTGAAAACTAACAAAGAAAATGGTACATGTAAACATAACATGGAGTCTACCACTTGGGAGGCAGAGGTAGGAAGATCAGGAGTTGGCAGTGACTCTCTGCTACACGGCAAGTTCCAGGCCAGTCTAGACTTAGTAACATAAAATACAACACATCCCCAAAATATGGAAGTAAAATTTAGGAGCAGATATTTCTGCTCTTTTTAGTTGAAAACAGAGTCACAATGGGGATCTCCAAAAGAAAAAAATCAAAAATTTGTTTATTGAAAAGAATGATGCACTGTCAGGCACGTCTAACCCATGGGCCACATCTACGTGCCATCCAAGATACCTCCAAGTACAGCCCAACACTAAATCATAAACTCACATAGAACATTGTGGGTTGGTTCGGTGAGTTAGCGGCAGGGTTGTTGATATTGTTTGTTTGTGATTTGACAGTATGATTCTTCCTCCAGTGTGCTTTAGAGATGACAAGTGTCCTTTCACAATGTCTGAAGTTTGAAGGTGATTCTGACTAGACAAAGAATTGGCAAAAAATCTCATTTTAAAAAAAAATAGGAAAGGCACAGATAAAAAGCATTCCAAATGAAAACAAAGACATACCACAAAAATAAGATTGTTAGGACCAGTGAGAAGGCTCAGTGAATAAAGGTTTGTGTAGCCAAGCCCAATGAAAATATTAGGCATCTAAAAAGAAATATGTCAAAATCATCTGGAACTTTATCACGGAACACTACAAAGACATATTGAGTTTGTTAAAACACTAAGGAAATAAAAGTATTAGAAGTTTCAATACTAGAAAAATATCAGTTCTCCTCTAATTCAACAATCCAGTCAACATAATGACAAGGGAAATTTTCAATAGGTAGACAGAATAGGAATTGATGAGTTGATTCTAAAATGTGTAAGTTAATATAAAAAAATTAAAATACTCAAGAGACTTGAAGAAGACCATGGACAGTCTCTGTTATCTTTCCTGTTGTTATGATAAAAATGCCCTGTCAAAAGTAACAGGATTTGTTTATTTTATTTTACTTATTTACTTAATAATCATTTTTAACTTTCTTGCTCTCAACCTGGGACCACTAGTAGACACAGTAGGTTGAAAGTCAGCGGCAGATATTTAGAAACATCCCTGAGTTCATGTTGTACTGCAGAGTTATAATAATGAAAACAGTATGGTATGCACATGAAAACAGACATGTTGATAAATGGAATACAACTGAAGACCCAGACATAACTTCACACACATATAGATACCTGATTTTGTATAAATAAGTCAGAAATACACACTGGAAATGTGTGCTGATCAAACTAGAAGTTTGCTTCTGGAAGTACAAATTTGTACAACCACTATGGAAATCAGTGTGGTGGTTCCTCGGGAAGCTGGGAATAGATCTACCTCAATATCCAGCTATACAACTCTTGGGCATATATCCAAAGTAGTCTACATCCTGTTACAGAGACACTTGCTCAACCATGTCCATTGCTGCTCTATTCATAATAGCCAGGAAATGGAAACACCCTAGATGCCCACCAACAGATGAATGGATAAAGAAAATGTGGCACATTTACACAAAATGGAGTATTATTCAGCTGTTAAAAAAACTGAAGTCATGTAATTCATAAGTAAATGGATGGAGCTAGAAAGTATCATCCTGAGATAACCCAGAACCAAAAAGACAAATATTGTGTGTATTCTCTCAAATGTGGATGTTATCCCTTAAGCTTTTGATAGACATGCTACAATCCATACAACCACATTTCTTAGGTATAGAGTAAGGGGCCAATAGGGAGCGAGGGATCTCTCAAGAGAAAGGAAATAGATTATGTAGTTATAGAAAGATGGGAGGGGTGGAATGGGGAGGGTTAAATGGGAGAGGGGAGGGAAGAGAGGATAAGAGAGGGAATAAAGTGAGGGACAGCTAACACTATGGGCCCTTTGAGGGGTCATACGGAAAATACTACAGTAGATTATGTATATATATATATATATACACATATATTTAGATTTCATATATACATATATATGCACATATATGTTATATGTGTGAAATATATATGTATGTGTATATATGATATCTAAATGTATATATACATATGTGTGTTTCATATATATGTATATATGAAATCTAAGTGTATTCACCAAATAACAGGTAAGACAATGCCCCATCTAGACATCTTTCATCACCCAGTATAACTTCCAATACCAGGAATGGGTTACATCTAATTGCTGTTTGCCAAGGTATTGGTTGCTCTCCTCAGACTGATGGTTAAGGTCTTACTACTGAAGACAACATTTAACACATCTTACTGAACACAGAGAAGTCAAGCTGGTACTTAACTGGAGCCTTTACCTCTACTGACTAGTGTTCATGGTACAGGAAGGTACTCTGCATGCTACCAGAGGAGAAAGGGAAACACCGATCCAGATACAGACTTTGTGATCTCCAATTGTGACATGTCTGCATGATATGCTGGTACAATAGAGGCACAAAGCGTGTGGGAACAAGAGCTGGGCAGTGGTGGTGCACGCCTTTTATCCCAGCACTCAGGAGGCAGAGGCAGGCGGATCTCTGTGAGTTCGAGGCCAGCCTGGGCTACAGAGTGAGTTCCAGGACAGACTACAAAGCTACACAGAGAAACCCTGTCTTGAAAAACCAAAATAAATAAATAAATAAATAAATAAATAAATAAATAAATAAATAAAGCTTGTGGGAACAAGTAATGACTATCTGATTGGACTTAAGCCCCACTACACAAGATGGAACCTATGTCTGTAATAATATTGTTATTCAAAATAATATTGTTTTGCTAAATGAACATAGCAATAAAATGACTCCTAACACATTCTTCTATGCCCATAGATCAGTGTCTCATTTAGCCACCAACAAAGAAGCTTCCTATTGCTGTAGACAGGAACCAACACAGAGATCCATAACTGGACAATGTCAGAAAGTAAGAGACTTTGGAGTACTCAGAATGAAATGCGATGTCTTCAAACCCCTCCCCTCAAGGACCCATGGAAAAGAGGAAGCAGAAAGATTTTAAAAGCCAGAGGGGATAGACGACACCAAGGAAACCGTTTCTTCCAGATATAACCGGACTGACACACATACGAACTCATATACACTGTGGCACTAAACACAGGAAGGGAACTTGCTATGAAACCCCAAGGCTCACCCTCAATGACCCACTTCCTCCCTCAGGATTGCACTGTCTGAAGGGTTGCCAGGCTTCCAGAACAGCAACAGCTAGAGATCAAGTGTTCAGACAGGTGTGTCTATGGGCGGCACTTCACGGGCAAACCACAACTGCAGCTTTCACCTCTAGAGCTTACTACCCACTGCTTTTAAGCTCTGGTTAGACAATAATTGTTATAGCGATGGATGTCACCACCACAATGTTCATAAAACTGAGAAAGGTAAGGTTCTTTCTTGGTGGCTTTTCATAGGTAAGAACATGTCACTGAGTTGGTCAAATATCTAAAATGTTTAAAGAAACTTTCAGTGGTAGCAGAGAAGGCAGAAGGTGTTTCATTGTGATAAATGACAGCATAACCCAAATCTATTAAATTCAGGAGCTTCATGATTGTCAGTAATTATTTCAAGCAGGGACTGCCTAGAGGAAAAGTGGTCTCGCCACTTTAGAAACCAACAGAGCAGTAGCTTTTGGCCACCGTAGAGATTTACAATTTGACAAAAGCTCATCAGTCGGGGCTTTTCAGTTCTACCCTCAAACGCCTATGGTGAGTATAATGAAATTGGACTAAACAGCCAGAAAGGAACGAGGAACATGTTTTTTTTGCGAGTGGCAATTATAGGCAGGGTTCAGGTTCTAACTGAATGTGAAGACTTCTAATGATGAACCTTGAGCTGCCTAATTCTCAATATTTTAGTTTGAAACTATACTTTCATTTTTTAATTTCATTTGTTGTAGCCTTTTTATTTCAAAAAATACAAGTTTCTATTGCATATGCATCTTCTTACTTTAAAAATGTTTTAAATTATTCTTGTGTGTCTGTTTGTGTATATATGTCTGACACGTTTATAGGGGTGTGTGTGTGTGTGTGTGTGTGTGTGTGTGTGCATGTGGAGAGAGGTTCAAAACTGATTCAGGGTTTCTATCTTGGTCACACTCTACTTATTGAGGCAGGGTCTCTTACTGAGCCCAGAGCTTGCCAAATTCAAATTCCAGCAAATCTAGCTAAACTTGCTAGCTTGTCCCTGGGATCCTCCATCTCTGTGTCCCAATTGCTGGGATCACAGGAGACACCCTGCCTCCCACCATTTATGTGGGTGTGCTGGGGATCTGAACTCCAGCCCCCCTGATTGCACAATATATTTACTCACCGAGCCGTCTCCCCACCACCAGTAAGAGTGTCCTATAAATATAAGTCTGATATAACTGTAGTTTGTAGCAAAGAAAATCATGTCAAAACAGAAGTTTAAGATAATTATAGACGATTCTGTGTTTTTAACAGCACTAGCAGTAGTATTTTCAGTTAAGGAAAGGTAATTCTGTTCAAGCAAAACAAAATATGGTAAGTAAAATGACAAAAACCCACATCCAACCAATTTTTTTACAGTCATTAAATCTGTAAAGGTTTTACTGTTTTATTCTTCCCAATTCTAGTTTTTTTCTCTGAAATACGAAAAGAAAAACATATCCAAACAGAAAACCTAGCAGGAGGATCTTGTAGTTTGGATTTCTACAGCAGCTTCGTCTACTTCCTTATGTCAGCTGTGGGTAAATACGTATGTAAATTCATGGCTGTATTTCCAGCACTGGGGAGACTGAGGCTGGAGGATCTTCAGTTGGGCACCTTAATGCTCTGTTTTAATGTCACCTTTCCTCAAGTGAGGATCACCTGAGGAGCGGGTCTCACTTGAGGAACTGTGCTAACTGTTTTAATTGATGTGGAAGACTTACCCAAATGTAGACAGCACCTTCTGGTAGCAGCCCAGTTAAAAAAGGTCATGGCTGAAAGGAAGTTTGGAGCCTTTGTTCACTTGGCTTTCCTTCTCCCTGCTGGGTTAGTTTATCCTGCCACTATTGCCAATTCCTTCTCTGATGTCAGAATCAACATTTTCAGGCTTCCAATGTTAACAGAGGACCAACAGCTCTGTAGAAATTGGCTGGGTTTTCAGCACCAGATTGGGACTGCTGGGGTACCCAGCCCCAGGACTGAGCAATACTAGGTTCTCAGCCGTTCAAGTGTGATTCAGTTATTTTTACTGCTTCAAAGATACACACATATATTGTGGATACACACATACATAGTATATTCTGGTGATATGTTGTGTACATTAATAAACTTGTCTGAGGATCAGAGGCCAGAGCCAGCCACTAGATTAGACATAGAGGCCAGACAGTGATGGCACACACCCTTAATCCTATCACTTGGGAGGCAGAGATCCACCTGTATCTCTGTGAGTTCAAGGCCACACTAGAAACAGAGCCAGGCAGTGGTGCCACACACCTTTAATCTCAGTACTGGGAAGCACACACACCTTTAAGCCCAGGAAGTGATGGCAGGGCAGAGAAAGGTATATAAGGCTGAGGAGACAGGAACTAAGACAGTTCAGCTGAGACCCTTTCGGGTGAGGACTCAGAGGCTTTCAGCCAGAGGATTCATGGAATTGGTGAGGTGTTAGGTGGTGGTTGTGGCTTGCTCTGTTCCTCTGATCTTTCAGCTTCCACCCTGATATCTGGCTCTGAGTTTTTTATTAAAAGACCATCTAAAATTGGAACAATACATCTATATCCCAGCAGCCTGTTCCTCAAGAGATCCCAATGCATCCACCTTGTCTCTCAAAACAACAAGAACAAAGGAACAAGTACCCCTTCCTGACCTGCACGGCTGCCCCCTCACCACAGTTGCCCACCATCTGTTATTGGTCATAAAGCATATCTTCCTGTCACACTTACCATCCTTCCTTTCAAAATCCCTTCTGAATAATAGAAAACAAGTTTTCAAGGGATTTAATCCACAATAGCGTTGAGGTTTGTCGATGGGCGTATTACAAGACCACGAAGCATGTTAAATGTCTGCAAAGACGGGAGTAAATGGTTGCACTGTCTGACAAATTATATTTAAAGGTGATCTAAACATACATACATTGGGACATACGTCAAGGAAGATGGATCAAGGACACAACCTATTCTCAATGAAAGCATCAGGTACAACCGTGAGGTGACTATAACAGAAATCAAGATTGAGTTAGTTCTGAAAAGAGTGTCTTAAATTTAGGAAGAGTTTGGGCAGAAAGCGTGCTGGTAAACACGGAGACAATACACCCACCAGATGAATGTAGACAAAGGGCATCTGTCTAGCACGTATTTGTTGCGAAACATGAATAAACAAATGGCAAAAAGCTGTTTCCGCTACCTGCCAGTAATGAGGACAATCAGTCACTTAAAGTGTGATTTAGCACTTGGCCCCAGACCCGCAGTTAGAAAGTTGGTCTTCTCGAGTGAAAATTAAAACATTCTGAGCGGAAACCTTTGGCGAGGCTCTCGCTGCCTGACACCCTCGTCAGTTCACTTCTGCCCCTGAGCCACACCCAAGCCTGACTCCTTCCCAGTTGTCCTAGCTATTCGGTGCTGTGGGTGCTGCTTCCGTGTTTCAACGCCCCCTCCTCGGGGAGCCATAATTCCTTGTGCATCACCAGAGCCATCTCTGTGTGCGCGACGCTGACTCCAGCTGACCTCAGATAATTGGCAGCTCTTTTCCTCTGCCCACAGTAGCCATTTTATGAAGGTGGTGCTACCTTCCTGAGGGAGCAGGTTGAGGAGCTCTTTACGTGACATTACAGACCTCTGCCTACCACGGTTAGATTTAGGAGCAATTATTTTGTCACCTGAGGGGCTGCATGGGTCCAGCGGCTCCAGCAACCTCAGCTGTGTTTTGCTTTTACATGAGGAAATTGCTGTACTCAGTCCCACAACCCTTTATGTTACATAAATTCTCTCAGCCAGTTCTCTCAATCCTAATATTTGCGTACAATTGTCAATTTTCGTCTTTCCTTCTCTCTCCCAAAATACCCAGGAAATCGTAAGCACGAGACCCTTGAGTAGCCTGCTTAAATGTTGGTCTGTTTTTCAAGTGAATGACTATCTGAGTTAGACAAAATGACATGA
>CABHPH010099399.1:544-17115 GCA_902168325.1 Peromyscus nudipes | reverse complement strand
TTTTTTTCCCCTCTTGGTTCCTCCAGGTGTAGGGTCCTTGGATTAACATTTGCATAACACAGTCTGGGCCGTCCCGTTCTTTCCTGTCAGAAAAAGAACCTTCATTTTCCTCCCGAGTCCCCTTGAAAGACAAGAGGTTTCTGGAGCAGCTCTGGGCCAGGGGACGCTGGAACTCAGTGAGTGTGACCCTGCAGGGACATCGATGAGTCTGGGGCTGGGAAGTGGATTTGTGGGCAGAGGCTGGGATGAACCTATCTCTATTTATCTGTCCTTGGCTGCCACGACTGCTGCCCTGAGCTGGGGTAATGGCTTGAGAATTTTCTCTCTGTTTTGCCACCGCTGAAAAAAGCTGGTAGAGGCCCAGCCAGCTTTCTCCTTGTGTGCAGTGCAGCTTTCTGAGGCGCTCACCAGTGCGGCCACTTACGCAGAGGGAGAGCCCCGAAAGGGATCTCTTCACTGCCTCCATAGGGTTCAGGTGGTGAACTGGATAGTCATGGCCCTGGCCTCCCAGGAAGGAGCTCAGAGGAAATGATTAATTAATCAATGGACTTCAACAGTGCAGTTTGTCATACACAGCAACAGAAATGGCAATTACTGCACACCCAGGCAGTATGTATTTCTAATTTAATTTAATTTTTAAATTTTCTTTCTTGCTTTATTTGGGGGGACAGGGTCATTTGCTGACCAGACTGGCATCAAACTTGCTAGCTAACCTTACCTGACCTTGAATTTATTGTATCTTTAAATTGTGTGTCTCTATGTATGTAGATGAGTATGTACGTGTGTGCAGGTGCCCTAGGAGGTCAGTGGCGTCAGATGTCTGGAGCTCCTGGTGGTTTTGAGCCACCTGGGAGGGGGTTCTAGGAACTGAACTCTGGGTCCTCAGCAGAAGCAATACTGATATTAACTGTGAGCCATTTCTCCAGTCCCTGACCTTGCCCTATTGACCTTCCTACTTCTACTTTGTAAGTGCTGTTATTATAGACATGAGCCACCATACCTGACCTAAATTTTCCTTGATTAAAAAAACCTAACTGTAGCCAAGTGGTGATGGCGTACACCTTTAATCCCAGTACTTGGGAGGCAGAGGCAGGTGTATCTCTGTGAGTTCGAGGCCAGCCTAGTCACAAACTGAATTCTAGGATGGATGGCCAGAGCTGTTACATAGAAAAACCCTGTGTCGAAATGCCCCTGTTGTACCTGTTTCGCAAAACCCCCAGAGATCACCAAGGAGCAGGTTTCCAATGCAAGCACATAAGGGTCCTTTTATTGTCAGGTTCTAACCTAGGCCACCGCACGGCAGATGGTGAGAAATGCGGCAGTGGCTGCAGGCCCAGGGGTAGAGAGTTTTTATAGAGAAAAACTGCAAGCCGGGAATTACATGCTTTGGCAATTTGGGATTGGGTAGAAGGGATATGTGGCAAGGTGATTTTTTAAAAACTATTGGTCTAGGCTTTCGGCGGCACAAAACCACATTTGAAACTATTGGGTTGGACTTTTTGGCGGGGAACCACAACTTGTTGGACAGGATTATCTGGGCTGCTCAGCAGGATTATCAAGAGATCTTCAAGGGCCATAAACCACAGACAGAATGTCTGCAGGAGCATACTGCCCTGTATCTGTTGGAGTTGTCATGGCACATTCCTGAGGTAGGTCCTTCCTGGAACTGAGTACAGCAGGTGGTCTAAGATGGTGGCCCTCTCCTAAGATAGAGTCTGTATTGCCTTCACACCCCCTCTCCCCCAAAATGGAAGCCAAGTACCTTTAATCCCAGCATAGGCAGGTGGATCTCTGTGATCAACAACATAGAGTTCTAGAAAAAAGATAATAGGGTGGTCATGGAGGTACACAACTTTAATTCCAGAACTTGGGAGGCAGAGGCAGGTGGATCTCTGAGTTTGAGGCCAGCCTGGCCAATATAGTGAATTCCATGACAGTCAGGCAGGGCTCCCAAAACAAAAATAATAAAATACATTTTAAAAAATTAATGGCAGCTGGGCAGTGGTGGCACAAGCCTTTAATCCCAGCACTCGGGAGGCAGAAGCAGGCGGATCTGTGAGTTTGATTCCAGCCTGGTCTACAGAGTGAGTTCCAGGACAGCCAGGGGCTACAAAGTGAAAAACCCTGTCTTGAAACCCTCCCCCCCAAAAAAAAACAAAAACAAAAACAAAAACAAAAAAAAAATCAGTGGCAAATAAAAAAAATAAAGTCAAAAGACCAATGATAAACAGGAGAAACATCTTCGTATTTGTTCACTGAATGACTCAGTTGAGGTTAAAACAAAATGAAAATGTTAGGAATAAAGGCCAAGAGTACTCAAGTACAGAGTTCAATGAAAAGGAAATACAAATGGCTTTTAAACATGTGAAAAGGAACACCCAGACTCTTAGTCAAAGGAATGCAAATTGACTTTTGATGGGACAGCTCTTCCCTGTGGCCGAGAACCAAAGGCTGATTGCATAGAGGAAGCGTGGCAACTGGCTGGCTTCCATCTCTGAGGGGGGAGTATTGGAACCACCTCCATGCAGGACGAATTGATCACAGCTTTAAAAAGGTAAATGTGTCAGTCAGGTGGGTGGTGCAGGTTTATAGTAGCAGCACTCAGCAGGTTGAGGCAGGACAGTGAGTTCAAGTACAGCATAGGCTTTATAGCTGGCCTCTATGTCAAAATACATTTTTAAATATAATTTATTTTTTATTTTATGTTCATCAGTGTTTTGCCTACAAGTATGTCTGTATGAGGGTGTCAGAAGCCCTGGAACTGGTGTGAGCTAGGTGTTGGGAATTGAACCCAGGTCCTGTGGAAGAACAACCAATGAACTCACTGAGTCCTCTCTCCAGTCCCCATCAAAAGACACTTTAAAAAGACATACTAGCTGGGTGGCAGTGGCGCATGCCTTTAATCCCAGCACTCAGGAGGCAGAGCCAGGTGGATCTCTGAGTTGGAGGCCAGCCTGGTCTTACAGAGCAAGAGCCAGGACAGGCACCAAAACTACACAGAGAAACCCTGTCTTGAAAAACCAAAAAAAACAAAAAAAAAAACCCAAAAAACTGATATTAGAGTTTGTAATTTAATTATACTCATTTCTGAAGATATATTTTTAAAAAAAGGATTGACAATACTTTTATTTTATTAATCTAGAAAGGAGAAAAGGACTCTCATGATTACTATGTATTCAATACCTAGTGATTCCAAACACTTTGTATGTGTATTAGGTTTTACTACTTTTGAGAATTGTTCACGTTGTACTGTGTTCAGCTGAATTTAATGATTTATTTTGAGAGGGGGCAGGGTCTCACTATTATGTTACCCAGACTGGCCTTGAACTTCTATACTCAAGTGATCATCTTACCTCAGCCTCACAGCAGCTGGGACTACAGGTGTGCTCAACCATATCTGGGATATATATGAAAAATCAAAAAACAAAATACTGCTAAAAAATGTAACATATGGGCTAGCCAGATGGCTCAGCAAGTAAAGATGCTTTGCTTGCCACCCTCCAAGCCTAGTGATCCCAGTTAGATCTCGGGACCCAAATGGTAGGCAAAAATCAAGCCATGCATTGTCCCTTGACCCCTATGTGCCATGGTGACATGCATGAGCAAGCACTCTTGAGCTCCTGCACACACACACACACACACACAGGCATATACCTGTAATCCTAGCACTTGGAAGATTGAGGCAGGAGGATCATGGTTATCCTAAGCAACATAGCAAGTTCAAGGCTTGCTTGGGCTATCTGAAACCCTGTCTCACAAACAAACATGTTATTTCTTCCGCTCATAGCTTGTCTCACAGACACAGGCTCCTGCAAACAAAGTCAGCAGTGAAGCACCGAGGGGTGCTGAAGCTCCCAGGTTTTCACCTGGCACACTGCCGTTGAGAGCCCTGGGTGTAGTCCGTATGGAGCATCAAGGAGGGTTGAAAGTGATGTTTAAACAAAAGCCATCCATACGCACCCCATCTTTGTATTCCTTCTACAAGAGTAACAAAGGTCTGGGTCACCATCCTTGGAGTGACCCTTCTGCTCCACAGTCTGTTTTCTGAGCCAGGCTGGTGATAATGTTGGCCTGCCAGCTAGGAGCCTTGCCAGAAGCAAGTCTATCGGTTTGTAGAACCTTTGGCCTTGCCTTCCCTGCCTCCCCTGCAGGCCCTTGATTGGTGAGGTATCCTGGGAAGGGAGGCTGACTACTGCCTGGGAGGGTGAGCAGGAGACTGGAGCAAAGCCTGCTGTACTTGGGAGTTTTGTGTGCCTGACAGCTGTCCTTTAGCTAGGTGAATTCTTTCAGTAAGGGTCTCATTCACATGCTGCCAAGACATCCGCCACCTATTCTTGAATTCACACAAAAATTAAAAGAAAAACAACAGTTCTGCTAATTTAGCAACTTGGGAGATGCAGCTGGTGCTCTCTGGGCACCAGAAAGACAGGCCTTCAGCCTTCCAGCCTCTGGCCTGGGGGAGGTCTCCCAGGAGTTATTTTGTATCCTGCAGCTCAAGGCCTCATTGTGACAGCTGAGTGACTTAGCTGGCACTGTGGAATAGAGAACGACAAAGGTACAGAAAGAGCATGGGCTGCTTGGTGGCTGGGGATGGCAATGGATGGCGGGGGAAGGTGCCTGGCAGGCAAGGTACTTTGCTGTTGCCTCAGAGGAGCCCTACTCCAGCAGCTGCCAGTGCCCAGGGTACTCCACCCTCTGTGTGAACTCATTCTTCTATTAACTAAGTGCAAGGCCAAGGACAGTCCGTGCAGTTGGTGTGTGTGCATGCACTGGTGTCTGTCTGTCATAGGCTTATCCGTGGCTGGCCTATGACAGTCTTGGTTACTGTCGTTCATTAAGTGTCAGGACTCCTTCCTTTTATCCCTAGTGTCACCTCACCTTCCCTGGCCGCCCATCTTTGTGTTTTCCTGGCGAGTTTCCTCTTCCACTGAAGGCCTGTGGTGTAGTGAGATCATGTAGCTGTCAATAATGCTGCTCTAGCAGTGCAGGTCTGGACTCCTAAACACCAGGGAAGGCCACCCTTATGGAGGAATGGCTTCAGGCCTGGTCTTGTAGTAGTTCAGCCTCTTGGGGCTGGGGGGGCAAACAGAGTGTAACAGTGAAGAACCTGCCAGGGAATCCTGACCTCCCACCAAGTACTCAGCAGCTCAGGGTCACAGTTTCCTTGTCTGTAAAACAGGGGCTAATAGCAGTATTTAAACTAGATTGTCGCCAGGATCAAATGAGCCAGTTCAGGGAAATCACTTAGCTTTCTTTGTAAGTACTCCATGAGTGTTAGCTATTATTAACAACATTGTTAGACCAGACACTTTAAAGCCATGTTCAGCAAACGTGCTCCTGGAGTCCACTTCAGCAGCCCAAGTTCTCACACTGTTTATCCTCAGAGGTTTTGAGTGGAGCCACAGAATTGCACAATACCATGCCAACGTCATTCCCCCAACTCCTTTAATTGACAAGAATAAATTGCGCTTCTCTTAGCCATGGTGTAAATCAGCTCCTAGGTCATTAGCCATTCCTTAGAGCTCCCAGACTAGACCAAGAAGCTGCCAAGAGAGTTTTGAACAGATCAAGGCAGAATTTCTTTCCCATTCCCTTAAGATGCAGTCCTATTCCCAAGCACCATCCACATTTCCGAAAACTCCGTTTACAGTGAGGAGCAAACACATTATTGTGAGTTAGTTAGTTAGTAAGCCAGTTTCTGTGATAGATAGTTCATTTAGTGGTGCTAGGACGAAATGCATGGGACTAAGCTGAATGGAGTGGCATACTAGGAGGCTGAGGCTGGTCTGAGACCAGCCTGGAAAAAAAAACCCTGCTACTGTCTTTGTAAAGACAGAAATGTAAGTCTTTTGCTTTCTAGGTGATGGGAAGTCTGAGATCAAGACGACACTGAATTCAGCTTCCTCACAGGGTAGGTGGCAGGACAAAAATGTGTCTTTAAGAAAAGTATTTAGGACCCGGGAGGTAGTACACTCCTTTAATCCCAGCACCGGGATGGCAAAGGCAGGTAGATGTCTGTGAATTCAAGGCCAGCCTGTTTTACAAAGTGAAATCCAGGACACCCAAGGCTTTGTTACACTGAGAAACCCTGTATCCAAAAAAACAACAAAGGGGGGGGGGTGGGGGTGGGGGGGGGGGTGGTGGTGGTGTTTGTTTTGTGAAGCCCTGCATTTAGGGGTATGTTTGAACAACACTACATGTTGTATTAGATAAACTTCATTATCATTTAGTGTGATGCATCGAAGTTTATTCTCTTAGCAGGTCAGAGCTGGGAAAGGAATTATCTGTATCCATTACTCAGGAGTCCAGTCTAAACAGAGTTAGGCCAACTTGTGGCTCATTCTGTGGAGCCTATGGTTTCTGAGATGTTACTGAAGGTAAAGAGGGAATGGAGAAGGACTCTAGTTCTTTCTTTTTTGTGTGAGTCTATGTGTGATATCGCTGTGGTATATGTGTGTGGTGTTTGCACATGTATGTGCAGCGTGGGCCCTCGGAGGCCAGAGGAGGATGTTGAATGTCTTTTCTATTGCTCTCACTGGACCAGGAGCCAGGCTGGTGGCCAGCAGGCCCAGGGATCCTCCTGTCTCCACTCCCACAGTGCTGTGGGTCAGGTGCCTGCTGCCATGCCAACTGTTTTCCCAAGGGTGTTGGATTCTCATGCTGGCATAGTAAGCACTCTTATCCATGGAGACATCTCCCCAGCCCCACTTTTTCTCACTGTGTAACCAGCCTGGCTTCCTTACAACCCTCCTGTTTCAGTCTTCCAAGCGCTGGGATTATAGGGATGTGTATGTGTGTGTGTGTGTGTGTGTGTGTGTGTGTGTGTGTGTGTGTGTGTTACCACACCCTGGTTTTTAAACTCTTGACTCCAGAGATAAGATGCACCACTTCTGGTTTTCATCACCAGTAGGAATTGATCCCATGTCCTGACCTAATGAAAAGGAAAGCTTTGATACATGAGGGTGTACAGAGAAGAATTGGGGATACTACACTACACGCTACAGGTAATCTAGATTTGGTGTTGAGTTCAAGTCGTCAGTACTGATTCAGGAAGCAAAGTAGGAATTATTACAGACCCTTTACTAAGGACAATCACTGTATATATGGTATAAGATCTCAGTCCCATTACTAGGTTCACCAAGTCCTATCACCCATCAATGTGAGGCACATGAAGCAGATTAATAGGCAGCAAACTCCAGAAGGGGGACTAGAATAACTGGAATAGACAGGAGCTGTTCAAGATTTGTTGCTCTGGATCTCAAAGGGAAAAGATGAGATGACCACAGTATACATTTATACCATAGGAGAAAAATAGCAATAAGCATATATATATTATATATAACATTTAGATATTTTTGTCCTTTTGGTTATGAGCTTTAGCCTTTAGTGGCTGAGCAATATTCTCAGGCCCAACAAGTTATATATATATAACTTGAGAAAGGGTCTTGCTGAGTAGCTCTAGCTGGCCAGGAACTCAATATGTAGACCAGGCTAGTCTCAATTCAGAGATCTACTGCCTATCAAGTGCTGAGATGATAGTCATGAGTCTTAACCAGGCCTGGTGGTCCAAAAACTGTAACCCCAGTTACTTGGGGTGCTGAGGCAAAAGGATCAAAATGTCAAGGCTTGCCTACAGAATGAGTTCAAGGCCAGCATAGACCTTGTCTCATTTTGAGACCTTGTCTCAAAAACAAAGAGTAAATATGACAACAATGATAGGAAATAAAAATAAAGAGTAAAAAGGGGTTGGAACATATTCAGTAGTAAGATACTTTTGCCTAGCGTGTTATGAGGCCCTACTTTCAATTCCCAGTACCACTAAAAGAATAAAAAGAAAACACCCTGTGAGCTGGAGAAATGGCTCGGTGGTTAAGAGTGCGTTGTTATTGCTCTTATGGAAGACCAGAGTTCAGTTCCAGCACTAAAATGGCAGGCTGACACCCACCTACAACTCCAGCTGGAGGTCAGACGCCCTCTTCTGGCCTTCACAAGCACCTGTACTCTCATGCACATACACACACACATAAATGTAATTTAAAAAAAATCTTTATAAACCAGTAACAATAACTGGGTGGTGATGGCGCATGCCTTTAATCCCAGCACTCAGGAGCCAGAGGCAGATGAATCTCTGAGTTCCAGGCTAGCCTGGTCTATAGAGCATGTTCCAGGACAGTCAGGGCTACATAGAGAAAGAATTCTGTCTCAAAAACAAACAAAAGAAAAGCAAAAAATAACAATAACAATCCAGGGCTGGAGGGGTGGAGCAGTGGTTAGGAGCACTTGCTGCTTTTGCAGAGGATCTGGGTTTAGTTCCTGGTACCCACGTGGTGGCTCACAACTATCTGTAGTTCCAGTTTCAGGGAACTGAGTGCCTTCTTCTGGCCTCTGCAGGGACCAGGCATGAATTCAGTACATTACACAAATTTAGACAAAACATTCATGCATAAAAAATAAAAATAAATCTTAAAAAAACAAACTCATTTTCTGTGAGGCAGTAAGTCTTATGTGGACAGCAATTTCCCCTCAGATTAGCACTGTTCCTAGCATATGGTACATGCTTTATAAGTATTTGCTAAATAAATGAATAAACTTAATCAAGAAAGTTCTTTAAACTGGGGTTGTTAGTAGCTCATGCTTGTAATCCCAAAACTCGGAAGCCTGAGGCAAAAAGAGTGTCTTGTGTTGGCGGCCAGACTGTGCTACAGTATGAACACCAATCTAAAAACACTAAGAAACAAAATAATTGATTTTTACAAGTTCTTTACATATGAAATCTACTAAATGTACTAATATTCTGCTGTCTACACACCGCTGTTGAGTTAGAGGCCGGCCTTCTCAGACAGTTCGCATGTATCCTAATCACTCTATATCTGGAAGTATCCTATTTTCTCAACCTAATTGCTGACATGGGCTCTAAGCTTTCCTTCCCAGCCACACAATACCCATGCAGCCGAGCAAGCATCATTCAGTTCAGCAAGTTCAGCACTGAACTTCATGTTGGAAGTTCACCTTTCAAGTTCCATCCCAAGGAAGGCCAATAGGATGAGATTGTTGAGCCATGCTGCTAACTTGACAATTCTCTTGATAGTAGAAGCAAGAGATTGCTTGTAGGAAGACATACTTCAGCTTCATCTAACAAGCTTAGACACGGAATTCTGCAGGGAGTGGAGATAGAGCTCAGCTGATAGAGGTCCTAGGTTCAATCCCCAATACCACACCAAAAGGAAAGAATGAAAACTTCATCGAGGATCTTTTTCGTTAGTGTAAGTTGTCCTGAACTCACCCAGATTGTCTTGAACTGCCATCAGCTTTGCCTGATAGCATTTCAGCCTTGTGGTGTTTGAATTCTATGAGGGAACGACCACCAGCATCCAGCTTGGTTGGGAAAATAAAAATCTAAGCTATCTTTTAAATAAATACTGGACAGCAGACCTGATAAGCTTGAAGGTTTCCTATACAATGTTTTATGTAAGTGTTCACTGAATATATGAATGTTTGAATGCATTTTCTAAGTACTGTAAAGTAATACTTCTAAAACTATTCTAAGTTGTATGTGTTTATTAGTCAGTGTCTTTTTTTTTCAAGACAGGGTTTCTCTGCATAGCCCTGACTGTCCTGGGGTAAAAATAAAAATATTTTTATTTGTGTGTGAGAGCATGAGTACATGCATGCAGGTACCCACAGAGGTACACATATTGATTGTCCTGCCTCCGCCTCCCAAGTACTGATGTTACAGGCATGCGCCTTACATATATGACTAGAACACAACCATTGGTCAGCTGCTAACATGCTAGGTGTTTAAAAACATTGACTAGCCAGGCAGTGGTGGTGCACACCTTTAATCCCAGCACTTGGGAGGCAGAGGCAGGCAGATCTCTGAGTTTGAGGCCAGCCTGGTCTACAGAGTGAGTTCCAGGACAGCCAGGGCTATACAGAGAAATCCTGTCTTGGAAACAAAGGAAAGAAGGAAGGAAGGAAGGAAGGAAGGAAAGAAAAGGAAGGAAGGAAAGAAAAGGAAGGAAAGGAAGGAAGGAAAGAAATAATAAAGGAAAGAAATAATAAAATTTAAAAATTAAATTAGGGACTGGGGAGATAGCTTAATGTTTAGTACTTCTTGTGCCGGGCAGTGGTGGCACACACCTTTAATCCCAGCATTCAGGAGGCAGAGGCAGGTAGATCTCTGTGAGCTCGAGGCCAGCCTGGTCTACGGAGTGAGTTCTGGGACAGGCTTCAAAGCTACAGAGAAAGAGTACTTCTTGCTTTTGCAGAGGACTTGGATTCAGTTCCAGTATACACATAATGGCTCACAACCATCCAAAACTCCATCCAGGGATCCAGTGCCTTCTGATCTCCACATGGTGAACATACATACATGCAGGCAAAAGACTCATACAAAAAAATAAATAAACCTAAAAGGTTTTAAATTAAATTAAAAATAATAAATTTTAAAAGTGAACACATACACACAAACACACACATACAAATAAGTAAAAACCAAAGTTACTCAACAGTTTGTTCAAGAATATGTTAGTTGGTGGCAAAGAGGGTTAAAAAGGAGATAGGGCCGGGCAGTGGTGGCGCACACCTTTAATCCCAGCACTTGGGAAGCAGAGGCAGGAGGATCTCAGTGAGTTTGAGGCCAGCCTGGTCTACAAAGCGAGATCCAGGACAGCTAAGACTTATACAGAGAAACCCTGTCTCTCTGGCTGTCTACTCACTACATAGACCAGGCTAGCCTCGAACTCACAGAGATCCACTTGCTTCTGTCTTCAGAGTGCTGGGACCAAAGACGGGCACTAGCTTCTGTTCTACTCTTAATTTAGTGTTCTTCACATTCCTTTGCTACTGACCCCTGGACATACGTTCCTTCTGTGTTGACATTTTCAATTCGACAAGCACACTGGATTGTAGACTACTGGGTAATTGTTAATGGCTAGATTGAGCTTGATATACATTTTCTTACCTTTAGCCCTGTGATTCCTAAATAGATTCTGATCATGTAGCCTGACTCTAAGAGATGATTCTGCTGACTTGGAAATGAAAAACAAAATAAGAAAAAAGGAGAGAAAGGAAGGAGGGAGGGATGGAGAGAGGGAGGCTAGGATGTAGTTCAGTTAGCAGGGTGCTTACCCAAGTATGCACCAAGCCCCAGGTTCCATACCCAGCATAAACTAGGGTGGCACAGGCCTGCCACCCACCAATCTCAGCATTCTGTGACAGAGGATCAGAAGTTCAAGATTATCCTTGGCTATATAGCAGAGTTAGAGGTCAGTCTCAGCTATATGAGACCTTTCCTCAATTCAGTGTCCCCCTAAATAAATATCCTTATAGATGGGACCTGGCAACACAGTCAGTAATACTAGCTACTTGGGAAACTGAAGCTACAGGACCACAAAATCAATTCCTGCCTGGACAACTTGGTAAAACCCTGTCTCAAAATAAAAAGTAGGGGGCTGGAGAGATGGTTCAGTGGTTAAGATCACTGACTGCTCTTCCACAGGACCTGGGTTCAATTCCCAGCACCCACATGGCAGCTCATAACTGTCTGTAACTCAAATCTGACAGCCTTGCACAGACATACATGCAGGCAAAACACCAATACACATAAAATAAAAATAAACAAAAATTATGGCTGGAAAGATGGGTAAGGCTAAAGCTCACAATCAAAATAGAAAGTAAAGAGAGGGTGGAGGTTTTGTTCAGTGGTAAAGCACCCACAGCATGGAGGAAGCCTTGGATTCAATCCATAATGCTGCAGCAACATTAAAAACTGAAAAACCAAGCTGGGAATAATGGCACACACCTTTAATCCCAGCACTTAGGAGGCAGAGGCAGGCAGATCTCTGAGTTCAAACCAAGCCTGAGCTACACAGACAGATCCTCTCAAATGTACAACATTTAAAGCCAGCAACTATCAATTTGTTCACATTCCGTTTGAATTTTGCTGGGTTACAATATCCAAAAGTGACCTGTTATGGTATATAAGCCTTTGATCCCAGCACTTGTAAGACAGATGGATGCAGGGTAAGTCATGAGTTCAAGGCCAACTTGAGGTATATAGTTTGACACTTCCTTAAACAGATACAACACTGGGAAGACTATACATACTAAATCAGTGTCTTGGTAGATGCCTTTGGTAGTGTCTTTTCTAGATGCTAGAAACTGGGCAGACTTCTGACAGGTAAAGGCCTTCTCACCTTTGAGTCTTAATGAAAACAAAAGCATGCCTAACAACTGTTCTCTTCAGCAACCATTAGTCAGTTCCACAGTATCCCAGCACCCTCCTCCCCTCAGAATTTCACTAGATGCAGAGACATCTTCCTGGCTTGCAGGGTCAGTATTTTCCAACCTGACCGCACAGGCTGTTTTGAAGAGATGCTGATGTGGAGTGGGGGCTTAGTTTGGTAGAGTACTTGCCTAGCAAGTCTGAAACCCTGTACCAAATACACATGGCAGGGGGTGCACACCTGCAATCACAGCACTTAGGAGGTGACAGGAGAAGGTTCAGAAGTTAGACTGAGCGCAGCAAATTTGAGGCCAGCCTGGGTTATGTGAGGCCCAGTCTTATTTACACGAAAACAGTTTTATGTGGTATATATATGTATATACATCACATGAACACAGGTACCCACAGAGGCCAGAAGAGAGAGTTGGATTCTTTGGAACTGGAGTTCAAGGTGGCTATGCCTGACATGGATACTAGGAAATGAACGTGGGTCCTCGGCAAGAACAGCAAGTTCTTTTAACTGCTGAGATCATCTTTCCAGTCCCACCTCCCCCTAATAAACCTCCTTCCCAGTTCCCAGCCAGTAGTGCTGGTGAACTCCTTTAATTCTTGGGAGGCAGAAGCTGTCGAATCAGAGTTACAGGCCAGCCTGGTCTACAGAGCAAGTTCCAGGGCAGCCAACGCTACACAGAGAAACTGCCTTGAAAAAGACAAAAGCAAAACAAAAAAACCAACCCCCCACCACACACAGCCAAAAAAACCAAAAACTGATGAAAAAACTGGACTCTACCTCCAGATACTCTAATTGAATTAGCCTTAGGTGAGACCTAGGGCAAAGGGTGGGCGTAACACACTCCTCAGATGATTCACAGCTGACTGGTGCTTCAGGAGGACACCTCTGTAGGGTGAAGGTAGTCAGGCACATGAGCAGGCTGGTGGTCCGTACAGTAGGAAGATGAATTAGGAAAACTGCCCAAGGACTGGGTAAGTGCTTTTATTTATTTGGCCCTTCAATAAACACTAACTCACTATAGAGCAGGGATAGGCCAGGAAAACTTGACAGAGGAAGCAGCGGCTCAGCCTAGATGTGGAAGAATCCTTCAAGGTCTCTGTCAGATAAGGTGGGGAGTGAGGACCCTGCACAGGGAACAAGGGAGCTGGTCACGTGCAGAGGAGTGTTGGGTAGAGCCCTCCATTGTGTCATTGGCAGGCCTTGGCTTCAGACTTGATCAGAATGCATGGAAAAAGTATGAAAGCTTTTTTAGGTGTGGTAAGGCAAGTTTATGACCCCAGAACCTGGGGCTGAGGCAGGAAGAGACATTAGAATTTAGAGGTCAGCTGGAGATGCACAGAGTTCTAGGCTAGCCTGTCTTAAAAAAACTAAAACCAACCAACCAATCAACCAAAAAGCAGGAAGGCACATGAAGTATGGTATGATACTATCTGAAGTAACTTGGGGTGTTCCTTTCAGAGTTTGAGTTTACTAAATAATGGTTGACTGATCTTTATTAAATAGTTTAATGATTGACTGATCGCCTCTTCTGCCTGTGACTATTGAAATCAGACATTGTAACTCTGTGGGCACCCATTTCCAATTAGCCTCACGAGAGGATACCATTTGGTAGCTGGAAGGGTGGTGGTATAGGCTAATGCTTTTTAAGGGCCTAACTGAAGGAACATAGAATTCATCATGGGCTGGGCCTGGACAAATAAGTTCAGGGTCTCTTCCTGCTGCTTCCTCACCCAGTTTCCTCCACATCAGGGTGACTGTGTCTGTGGTACCTATCTAGCTGTCTGACTTGTCTCAGAGCAGTAAACAAGTCCCAAAGATAAAAACCTTGTGGTTCCCTTAGGCTCCTCCCCACCTACTCTGAATGTCCTTGTTAAGGCTCAAGGACACATAGGTCACACCAAGGAATCATCCCAGTCCTAATTCTGGCTAAGACATTCATGGAATTGTTTTTGTTGAGGGGGGAAAATTCAGCCTAGGCTAGCAGTTCTCAAAGATTGAGAATTTCAAGACAAGTCTGGAGCTAACTAGATTTGGGAGCCCATTCCAGAGCTACTGAATCAGAACCTGGGTTGGGCAAAGGATGCTATCTGGGAGTCATCCCAGATCATTCTGATTCCAGTGATCTGTAGACTGCACTGAACAGCACAAATAGCTGTCAGTAGTTCTGGAGGAGGGTAGCTGTTTTAGGGTGGTGGGGGATGGGCGAGACAAGATGCTTGGTTCATAATCTTGCAGAATGTGTACTATGCTTGCTTTTCAATTCTAGCTGTTCCTAGGTTAACTTCTTAATTGAGCTATTTCTCTCAGCAGAAACTTGAGATACCACAGATAAGAAAGAGGTTTAAGAGTAAGCATTAAGTATCTCTGGCTGCTTCTCTGTTATCCTCTCAGTCCCACTTATCTGAAGAGGCAGATTTGTCAAAGGACAAGTAACCCTCCAGGGGAGGATCAGCGGGAAAGCTGGATTCCCTTGCCACACCCATTGGAGAATTTTCTTAGGAACAGAAATTAAAATGTATTTCTGTTTTCTGAGTTTGCTAGCTCCTGAGCACAAATATAGGCAAACATTGACTTATTTTTTCACCCTCTCTCTCTTGCTCTTGGAGTGGCTGAGGCTTGAACCCAGAGCTTTAAGCAAGTTCTCTACTGATGAGCTCCCCAGCCCATTTCTTTCTTTTTTTGAGAGGGCTTCTTTGTGTATCCTTAGCTGTCCTAGAACTTGCTGTAGACTAGGCTGGTCTCACAGAGACCCATCTGCCCCTGCCTCCCCCAGCCCATTTCTTTAAAGAGCCTGTTTGCTGTGATGCTCTGGAAATTCTTGTGCACAGTGAGTCCAAGGCCCTGAAGTCCCCAGCACTGCAACAACTCTGAGCCTTAATTAGGACTTCTTTTTTGGGTGGCAGTGGGAATGAAAGCTTCTCAAATGTGGACTTTTACTGGTTTTAGTTGCATCTTTTAACATACTTGGTTTGAGTATAGAGATCTGGAGTTTTAAACCTTGTATTTAACACATTGCCTTAGATAAAATGTGGTCCAGGGTTGGGCGTGGTGGTTCACTATCTGTAATTTTATCACTTGGGAGACTGGGTAGGACTGCTGTGAGCTTGAGGCCGACTGGTCTACAGAGCAAGACCTTGTCCTGTCTCAAAAAGTAAATAAATGTCATCCCAAGGGACCAAGATGTAACTTAAAGTGCATCTAGGCAGACTATCAGAAAAACAACAAAGCAAAACAGAAAGACTAAAGACTACCAGCATCCTTAAATTTACTTTGTAACTTCTTGGAGAATAAAATTCCCAGCAGTTGCATTATTAAAGAAAAAAGAAAAGCACACTTTGTAAATGCCCTCTCTTTGAAATAATGTAAATGAACTAGACTGAGTTATGAACTAATGGATTGTAAAAACTCTCCTTGAGCAAATTATTAAAGATCCTCAATGAAACAGCTAGGGAGCGACTTGCAAAACTCAACCCGGGGTTTGCTTTATCAGTAATGTAACTCAAAAATAGCCGAGCCAATCAGTGTCTGAGCTTGCCTTGTGGCTTGTTTCCCTGGACTGAACCTGAGAGTGCCCAGATTTAATCTAAAGAGGTTTGTGTTTTAAAAACTAACAACCCAGTAATAAAACACCTATAAAAGAGTTTATAATGGACTGGTGACAGTTCTGAGTGTACTGTTACAACTCTTCTGCTCCCCCTCTCCCTGGTTTTATCTTTTATTCAACTCTGTGCCCTTTGTCTTGGCTTCTTCCTCACCTTGCTGGTAAGCAGCACAGAAGCAGGGGAAGCTCATCCACCAGAGTAGCCTTTGTGTATTAAGGCCTGCATGTGATAGGGCTGCTGCTGCCTGCTGTGTCTGAGATAAGAACCGAGATAAGCTGTTCTAACAAAGTACCTACATAGTTGTTCGGTACTTTCTAATGGGGAGTGGAAGACTCTGCTGCAGTGGTTGTCAGTGGTATGAAGATGTGAGTCAGTCAGGGCAGAGAAACTGGAATTCCTACTCCTTGACATCCTACATCTCCTTACCAGGGCCCCCAAGAACATCCTGATTCAAGGACAGAACTTCAGCAACAGGTGGTTTTTTCACCCAGGCCAGCACGCGGGAAACTTGGCTTTCTCAGGGCCATAGGTGTCCCGTCTCCCCAGTGGCCTGGGGAGGGGAACAGTGTTCAAAGTCTGCAGGAGCCTTTTCTCAAGCCTACCTTTCTCATACTCTTAAGTATCCCTTACCAGCATCCCACCCAACTCTGGGAAGAGCCAGGGACGTTTTTTTTTTTTTGTTTTTTTGTTTTTTGTTTTTCCAGAGTCCGGAGGGCGCTGCGAGGCATGT
>CABHPH010099389.1:14901-28584 GCA_902168325.1 Peromyscus nudipes | reverse complement strand
CTGAGACCCATTCTGGATGAGGGCTCGGGGCATCCAGTCTGAGGAAACAAGACCAGCTGAGGATTCAGCGAGGTGAGATAGCTGTGGCTTATTCTGTCTCTCTAACCTTCCAGTGTTCATCCCAATACCTGGCCCGGGTTTGATTTTATTAATAAGAACTCGTTAAGACTTTTTTTTTTTTAAAGATTTATTTATTTATTATGTATACAGTATTCTGCCTACACACCAGAAGAGGGCACCAGATCAAATTACAGATGGTTGTGAGCCACCATGTGGTTGCTGGGAATTGAACTCAGGACCTCGGGAAGAGTTGCCAGTGCTCTTAACCTCTGAGCCATCTCTCCAGCCCAAGAACTCGTTAAGACTTTTAAGATTCATGCTACAGGAGGCCCCAGGGACTGTCCCCAAGAGTCAGGCTGAGGGGGATCACATTGCTGGGGATCCCTTGGCTCTTCAGAAGAGACCACTACTAGTTTGGGCTTCCTGGAATGCCTCCTTCCTTCTTTTTGTCTCAGCTCTTTCTTATCTACAGTCCTGCATGTTGTGTGTTCTAGCTTCCATGCTTTCTCTTGGCCCAGAGTACACAGAGCCAGGCCCACTGGGACTGTGAATCTCAAGCTTGCTGTGACTGATGTATCCCATAGGAGGAGCCATCTCAGCTCCTCTTCCAGACCCTCTGAGTCCTGGGTAACAAATGACACCTGGGAACCCCCTTTATGGAGATAGACCTTACGTTGGGTGCTATTATCAATGTAGCTGAACTCACACGTGACCCTTCAAGGGCTGGTGTGAACAGTTTGGATTCACACCTGGTTCTTCAGAATGCTAAGCTGGCCCAAGCTACCTCATCTGACCCTCAGCTCCCTCCTGGTGGAGTCACACGATCATTATTTTTAAGATCAGCCTTGCTAGATACCAGAGGCCTGAGATCTGTGCCAGACCTAACTTCTAGCCACAGCCCAGGTCTTACTGACTTTTGGCCAAGCTGCTGTCCTGGTCTTTAGGCCTTTGTCTCAATCAAGAAACCCTCAGTCCCTTCCTTAGCATTCTTCCCCCTTCTCAGATGCCTGTGTTACTCCTTCCAGATGACCCCTAAAGGCTGGAGGTGTGGTAGTGAGAGACATCCTGCGCATGGGCTAGTGTGGGCTCTGGGCTCAGGGACCCCTACAGTGCTCCATTAGCGCTTCCTTAGTCAAGGGCTATCCTGACCTTTTTGACTGCTGCACATTTTGCTTGTAGTGCTCTACAGTTTGTGTGTCACAAGAGGAAGTGTCTCACCATCTCATCTTTAACAGCAATGCTTTTAAAAAGGGGACATGAGACCCATTATAAGCAAGAATCCAGTATAGACCCTTCTTGATTTACAATGGGGTCGCATCCCGATAAACTTATTGTAAGTTGAAAATATAGTAAGTAGCCTTACCCTCTCTGAGGAGTGGATGGGGGTGGGGGGATGGGAGGGTGGGGGGGAGATGGGGGAGTGGAAGGAGGGGACGGAGGGGGAACTGTGGTTGGTGTGTAAAATGAAAAACAGATTTAAAATAAAAATAAAATAGAAAAAAAAAGAGAAAATATCATAAATAGAAACCCATTTAAACACCTTTATGGAATGCCCCAGCTTAGCACCACAGTACATGGTGGAGTGTTGTGTTTCCCTTTGTGACTGGGGGGCTGACTAGGAGCTGGGCTCCCTGCCGCTGTCGGGCAATGCTGGAGACAGGCGCATACAGCACATTGACAGCCCAGGAAAAGATCACAATTCAAGATTCCAACATTATTGTGTGTGTGTGTGTGTGTGTGTGTGTGTGTGTGTGTGTGTGTGTGTGTATGCATGTACACACATGTGCCAGAGGACAACTTTGGTGTTGCATTTCAGGCACTATCACATTTTAAAGAATTGCATTTATTTATTTACTTATTTACTTATTGGTTTGTTTGTGTGCTTCTTAGAGGTCAGAAGAACAACCTTTGGGGGTTGGTTCTCTCTACCATGTAGGTTTTGGAGATCAAACTCAGGTTGTGAGGCATGGAGGCATACATCCCCGCCCCCTATGTGAACCATCACACTGGTTCAAAAGATGTAGCCTCGGCTGACCTCAAACTCATGCTCCTCCTGTCCCTGTTCTTTATCGTGTTCTACTGGTGTGTGTCACCACAACTGGCTTTTTTTTTTTTTAATACAGTTCTTTCTTTAGACTAGAACTGGGCACCTGCTCTGCCTTAGTGAATGAGTGTGGCGCTAGGTCCACATACATAGGAAAGTTAGAGTGAAGAGACAGAAATAAGAACTCAAAGTTTTGAGTCCTTCCTAAGCAACAGACACCATGATTGGTGTCTTACATAGATTATTTCAAATCTCCCCCAGTTTTACTCATGCGCCACCTCCAGGACTTCTGCCCTACAAGTACTATTCATTTACTTGGTGGTTCTCTTTACACCAATTTGCCTTTTTAAAAATGCACAATTTTATGTGCAAAGAAAATGCTATATTGTCTCCATAAATGTGAGTTTGATCTATGGCTTCCATATTTCTAACATGCATTGATTGTGCACTGTTAAAATAACAAACGTGCATCTGTATACCACCTAAAGTCATCTTACACGGCGTCAATCTTGTGTGTGCCAGCCTTTGGGAAATCCTGCAGCATCTCAGCTAATGGGGTGCGCACTCCTGGGAGGATGCTTTACAGACAGGAACAGTCCTTCCTGAAGTCTCAGCAGTGTGAAGGGATGGTGCTGGATGTGAATCCAACCGGCTACCTCTGGATGCTTAAGCCTTTTCAACTCAAGTGCTTTTCAAATATATGTATTTTTAAATCCAGAGACCCCTTTAAAAACAAAACTTTACATGGGAGTCCAGTATATAAAACAATAAAAGCAGAGATTTTATGAATTAAAATGGGGCTGGGAATCCAGGTCTTCTTTTGTGTGTGTGTGTGGGGGGAGGGGCTTCCCTTCCACCAAAGTCATCCTATTAATGCCTTCCTCAGAAGCCTGTGACTCATAGGGACATGGTTTCAAACCCAGTCTGTTGCTGTTCCTTGGCTCTATTTAGTCCAACTTTCTCTGTAGACTCCTGAGGGGTGAGTTGTGGGCCTATCCTGTCCTTCCTGGTTGGGCCTCTCTCTCTCTGCTTTTAGACTTTGGCCACCTTGATATTTTGAAAATTTCCATCTTGCCATCTTGAAATATTCAGCTGGCTTTTTAAGCCTTGCTCTGACCTCATTGTTCATCTATCACCCACTGATGTGCCTGTACCCAGTGTTTTAGAGGGCACAAAGCGGGCAGGGAAAACTAGGAGATCTTTCCTTTTACAGGTTTTCACTGGTATCGTAGACAGACACAGGCATGCCCAGAGTGCAGCTATGAGCATCCCCTGCTCACCCAAAGCTCATTTGTTCCTCAGGTTCCTGTCTTCTTCAGGACCCTGGTTGCTTTCTGGATAGTGACTGAGATAGTGCCAGTCAATGTGCCCCAGGGATGCTGGCTGCCTTCCACAGTGATGCCAGAGGTTGGGGCCCAGCCCTGCCTCAATCCTAAGACACTGTTCCTTTCAGCAGTGTCTGACTTAGTCTGGAGTTGGAGTCACACCTCACTCAGACCCTACATCCTCTTCCCAACGAGGGCCATTTGTATGTATCCCTGCAATCGCCTGGCTCTTGGCCTCGGCCTGCTTTCTCTTCTCACTGCAGAGTTTGTTTGACCCCCTAACTGAGAGGTTGATCCCTGTGAAATGGGAGCTCCTAAAGGCTCCTCTTTGCCCAGAAAGAGAGGAGCCTATTGCCTTAAAAATATGGGCAGGTCTGGACAGAATTCCAATAAATTTTAAATATTTCTAAATGATACTCTACCTCACTGTACCCTTGGACCATACCAACACTACTACTACCCATTTCTCTTAGTCTTCAATATGGCTCTGGTCCTCTCTGAGATGCCCTGAAATGTCCTCAGAACATCATCTTTGGGGCTCTCCCTTGTGGTATAAGGCCAAATCTCAGCTAAGCCTAAGTCCAAGTTCTGGAAAGGTTTGTCTCAGTGGACCCATGTACATTACTAAGTTCAAAACTTCACAAGTCAATTTATGTCAAGTCAATTAGATAACTCTGCTGATGTCAAACCAAGTCAGTCAACACCAGCCAGTTACTGTGTGCCCCTGCATGCTCGTACTAAGCCAGACTGTCATCAGGGAAAGAGAATCTAGTAGTGAACAAGATGTGCTCCTGATTTTCTAGGAATTTTTTTCCCTTGAATCAAGATTCCAGTCTCAAAATTTCCCTGAGCAAAACATTTCCTGTGCATGGAAGGCTGGAGAGGAAGCCTCTGGTCTTCTTCGTAAGGTTTGCTGCAGTGGTTTGAATGGTGGTCCCCAGCTGTAGAGCCTTTAGAATGTGGAGCCCGCCTGGCAGAAGGTGCCTACGTGTGCCCTCAGTCCCCATCCAACTCCCGGTCTTCACCATGTGAACAGCTGTCACCTCACACACTCGCTGCTGCAGATGGCGCAGCTCCCACCACCACAGGGGACTGAAATCTCTGTAACCATGAGCCAAGATGGTCTGTCTTCCTGAAACGGCTGGCAGGTGCTCTGTCACAGTTAGACCCCCTCCTGGAGTACTGAGTGGCGGACCTCAGATGGCAGAGCTAGCTGGCCCCTCCCCTTTTAGGGTCTGTTGGGTAGGGACCTGGAGTCGTTCCTTCCTCATTCAGTCAGTTGTTTATCTACTCACAAGTCTTCACTAAACCCTTAGTACAGACGTGCTCGGTAATATACAGACATTAGCTCATTTAATTCCCTGTGACAATTAAGTTGTCCAGGTCTCTGTGTAATCAATATAAGTCTAGAGCCATTTAAGTGGCCAGCTAGAATGTAACTCAGCCCTGACACCAAAGCCATGCTCTTCCCGTCTCTCTCTGCTGTCTGTTAGAACAACCAACTAGACTGTAGTCACCAATGCTTAAAGAAACACGTTCTACATGGAGGGAAAGAGAGGATTAATGGGTATTTTATGGAAGGGCCGAATCCCACCTGACTAGTTTATTAGAATTCTTTGAGAAGTGAACTATATGGGGAGATAAATGGTGACTTTCACAAAAAGCCTTTGTTAAGTTTCTATCCCAAAGCCTATTAATAAAATTGATTCATTATAGAATTGGGCAGAAGTGGGTGGCAAGTGGGAGGAAGCCTATTTTTATATGGATAGAGAACTGGCTTAGAGACAAGAAGGAGGGTGGCGATAATGGGCTCTTTTTCAAACAGAGAACTCGGGTTCTCCAGGAATTGCTATTGAGTTAGGTTTGACTAAGCACAGGCTACAGGCACTGAGCATACAGTGTGTGAGCCCTGATCCAAACACGGGGCAGCCTGAGTAAGCAGGATTCTGTTCATTTCTGAGAGCACCCAAGGAAGGCAGGACCGAGAAGTCTTCATGTGGCAGGGAAAGCTCCTCAGGGGGCTGCAGAAGATGGCCAGGGAGCAGAAAGACCTCCACGCTGTGGCCAGAAGGCTGGAGGTGGCGTCGCTTCTGTCTCTGACTGTGGAATACTGGGCAGGACCCTTACCTTCTTGGGTCTTAGTTTTCTTTCCTATATAGTGAAGTGTTGGCTCTGATGACCTGGGAAGGTGGAATGCCCTGGGTGGAGAGTGCTAGCTTGAAACAGGATATACTAATGAGAAAATTCCCATTTCTCCTAACCAAAATGCCCCCTCTGTCCGTGTTCTGTGATGGGATTTCTCCTTTCCCTCCCCCCAGCCCCCTGTGACTTAGGCAGAGAGCCATGAGGTCTGTGGTGCTGGGGCTCAGAGCCCAGCCTGGGATTCCTCAGTGGCGTTGTCTGTGAATGACTCAGCATCGTAAATAGCTCCCATCTGGATGAGCCATGGTATCTATAGCGTTCAAGCGATCTCTGTATCCACACACTCTCTCTCTGTGCAAATATGTGGATCACTGTATGCTAAATATGAGGTGGCCTGGAGACGTTCCTCCTCTTAAAAGACTATTTGCTATGAAACTCAAGACTGCTTATTTAAAGAAACAAGTTTACAACTATGCACATTATGGTGGGGAAGAGACGATGTGGATGGAAGGATGCTGGGGGTGGGGTGACTAAGCTTGGCCTGCTAACCTGCAAGAGAGGTGAAGTTGATTGCTCCCTCCATGGTCCCTCTGTCTTTGCAGAAGGGGCAATGGACACCACTACTGAGATATGGGGACAGGCTAGGAGAGGGGGAAGGGTGCTGTGATTCAGTAGAAAGGACGAGGAGTTGGTGGTGACAGGAGAGCCAGGTCATCTCATCACAGATGATTCAAATCTCTCATTTGTTAAACACTAACCAAGTCCCCCTGTGTGCATAGGCTCCTGGACCACAAACAAGGAGAGTGGATGGGAATTCAGCCTTGGCCCCCCGCCTGTCCTGTACACTGGGCTAGCCCTGTCCTGTACACTGGGCTAGCCTCTGAGCTTCAGTTTTCTCATCTGGAAGCAGGGATGAGAATGCTCACCTGAGAGATAGCACTGGATAAGATAATGCTTCAGAGATGCAGCCTAAACCATCGCACTGCCCCCAGCCAACCCATCTCATGCCAACTTGGAAATGGAAGAGTGACCCCTTTCATCTTTGTCCCAGTCAAGAGGCTCCCCGAATGCCACCCATGGCTATGACCTTGGGCAGTGCCCTTACCTGTGCTTCCTGGATGAGCTGGGATGCAGGAGCCTCAGGCACCAAGCAGGGTAGATAGCATGTCAGAGGTGCTTGACTTCCTAGAGAAGGAGAGAGGATTTGGAGCTGAGAGAGTGTAGCCAGGGGTTGGGCCTCCTAAGTGAACATGAGACCTCAGTGTCCTCAGCCACTACTGTCTCCAGCCAAGGCCACCACTGCCTCTCTCAGTTCTAGCTAAGGGCTGGGTGGGATGGGGCTCTGTCTGGCATCAGATCCAACTCCTGGCTCCTTCTCCACTTAATCTGCTGGCAGTTGTCCATCTTGTTTACTGGCTCACAAAACACTAGGATGGTGCCACCAGGATAGCTGAGTGGTGTCAATAGACACATTTGTTTTTGTTGTGTGTCAGTCATGTCTGGTTTCCAGTTCTGGCTTTGGGATTAGCCACTGCATCTCCCTGACCCTCTGCCTCCTCTCCTGTATTATGGGGTTTTAACGGCGCTCACTCCTTGCATGTAAACTGGATCTTGGCTGTGAAGACACATAGAACACAAGCCCCTCAAATTGTAGTTTCTTCCCTCACTTTAGTCTTGGGGTGCCAACCTCACCGTTAAGAGGCAGGAGTTGGCGCATCTGTGTCTGTTTCCAGACCTTGCACCAGGTCTGCCAATGTCAGTGCCCCGCCAGTGTTTGTTGACTGAGCCTGCTCCCATGGTCTGGTGGAGCTGTCTTTACACACTGAGGATTAGAGAGGTCAATTGAATGGAGAAGAGAGGGAGGAGGGCATTTGACCTGACGGTCAAGTGTACAGAGAAGTATCCATGGAGCTGGGACCCCAACCCATACTCCTTACACTGTCCACCCCAGCTGCTGATCTCAGGGCCTGTGGGGGGAAGGGGTGCTTCTTGACTGAGCACCAGATGTGGGCTGTGGCGAGATCTTCAATGCCTGCTTATCTGCTTCCTCCCAGTACAACTTGTTACTTCCTCTTGGACTCTCCCTGTCTTCTTTCCAATAACAGTTCTTCTTCTAGTGCCCCAGGAGCAGGTGTATCTGTCCTTTACCAGTGTGGGCACCCAGGTGCAGAAGGAGAAGGGCTGCCTGGCTCACAGAGCCACTGTGTGGTGACACAGGGCGTCCCACAGAGAGGACTCTGGATCGTTTGCCACCGTCAGTCTTCAGGTCCACTTTGGACAATGCATCCATCTGACACTACCCCCCCACCTCGTGTGACCCTCCTTAATTTTCACCACACACAGTTCCAGCCTTTAAGCTCGGAATAGGGGCTCCTTCAGGCTTCTTCCTAGAGCCCAGGACTGAGCAGGACTTTGGTAGGTGTCTGGTGAATGAGTGAATGAGTTAACTGTGTGGCTGAGTGAGAAGGCCAGGCCATGTTTGAATGCTGTGGTACAGCAGTAAAAGGGGCGGATGTGATTCCTACTCTCAGGGAAAATCAGCAACTGGAATGAAACCATGGCCAAGTTACCGTTTTCTGATTGGCTGGGTTGGGGAGTTGGAGCTGTGAGTGTGTGCGTGCGTGCTTGTGTGCGTGCGTGCGTGCGTGCGTGCGTGCGTGTGTGTGTGTGTGTGTGTGTGTGTGTGTATGTGTGTGTTTTGGGGAACAAAGGGATGGAGGGACTGCATTCTGCACAGGAACAACATCTCCAGTGTAAATGGCAACTTGTGTGTGTTTGGCTGGGCCACCTGGGTGCAGGGTCAAGTACCTGACCTTTAAGAAGTCAACAAAGAAAAATGGGTGGTATGGTTAATTGCCTGGTGTCGACCTCCTGCTGAGTCCCAAACAGTTAGTTGAGGTTTTGGCACATAGTAAGTGTTGACACATAGTAGGTGCTTAGTCAACTGCTGAGTGAATGGGAGAGTAGGCAGAGAGCAGGTCAGGATAACTTCCATCTCAGGGCTTGTGGGAGTCAAGTGCGTCAACTCTCAGGTTGGCTGCAGACCCTTCCACAAGTTGGCTATTCTAACTGCACGGGGAGGGCCTCAGTTCCAGCACCCTACCTTATCTCACTCTCTGGCCAATCCAGTGTCACAGCTCCCTTCTACAGAGGATGGCAAGGAGGCTCAGTAAGGATCTGGCCCATAGTTGAAGCCCAGATCCCCTATCCTACCTTACAAGTGAGATGAGGACAGCTACCAAGGAAGCAGTCAACTGAAATTCAGTGAGTCCCACTCTACTGCAGGCTTGCCAAGGGTGCCCCCCTCCAGGAATAGCAGGGGGTTCCCTGAGAAGATGGACAGGGGCCTGAAACTTAGAGAGACCAGGAGGGCAGTGGAATGGGAAGGGCTTGCTGGATAGAAAGAACATCACCTGCAAAATCTTGGAGACAATGTGGTCCATATGGAAACTTAGAAGCGTGTGGCTAGGCTTGGGGTGGGGTCAGCAGAGCACACTTGCATGGGGCCTCAGAGCAGCCAGGGGTGGTAGAGAACCCTTGATGGGCCCCAGATTTGTGCCTCTGGAGCAGTGGGAGGATCAGTTTTGCGTGGGGGAAGATGGGAGCTTGGGATCGTCTTGCCAGGCTATGGGCAGTGAGGAGCATGGAACAGAGATTCAGAGTATGGGGAGAGGAGAAGCAGGAGGCAGGATTCATGCTTGAGGAGGTGTCCGGTTGAGTGAGAAAGGACTCAGCCTCCCAGGTTGGGTGGCAGAGTGACTTGGAGAGGCTTCAGAAGACCCACCCTGGGGAGATTCTTTGACAGATCTTAAGAAACTCTCTGTGGCAGGCTCTTGTCCCTGCTCCAGCTCCTGCCTGAGCCCTCGCAGTTCCTTGGCTATTCCCAAATGACATCCTAGCAATCACCCCATGCTTACCTTGGCAGCCAGCCTCTGACAGCTCCTACCACCTCTGCCCCACTGTCTACCACTTTCCCCTCTACTCACTCCATCTGCCCTTTCTGTTTCTTCTGCTTGCAGGTTTCTCGTGGCCAGCTTCCTCCTCCTCCTCCTCCTCCTCCTCCTCCTCCTCCTCCTCCTCCTCCTCCCCTCCTTCTCCTCCTCCTCCTCCTCCTCCTCCTCCTCCTCCTCCTCCTCCTCCTCCTCCTAAGATTCTTCACTACCTCTTCCTGGATTCTTCCCTGGATGCTTTACTAAACAGGCCCACTCTCTGTTACACACCCCCTCTTTAATTTACCTCTTAGAATTTATAGAACCTGGGAAATGATTTTATGTGTTTGTTTTCTTTCTCTCTATTAAACTTGAGCTCTGGGAAGGCCAGGTCCTTGTCCTGTCCTGGGAAGGATGGCTCAGGGAGACACTTCTGGGTTTGTGTCTGCACATTTGGTAAACAGGAGGGTAATACTTACTGTAAAGGGTTATTGACAGCATTGAAGACACAGTTGTACATGGCCTGCCAAAGCCAGAATGACCCCAGGAGAAGGATCCCACCAGTCCTTCTCCACTTCACAGACTGTGAAGTTGGAGCACAGAGAAGGATGGGACTGGCTACATGGCCCGGCTACGAAGTACTGGGATGGGCTTCTCTGGTGCTGGAGACGTGCCTGGCCCTGTACCGGGCTCTGAGTAGGCGTTCAGCAGAGAGCTGGCGCTGGGCTCTTCCAGCCATCTGCTGCTTGAACTGAAAGACCCCACTTGCTTGCCCGGCTGTCACAACTTCCCAACCAGTTAGCCACAGGAATTCTAATGGCTAGTTTCTGTGGAACACAAAGGTCTGCCTCTCGAAAATGGAGAAATGCATTTTCTTTGCATCGGCAATTACCACACTGAACATCTAGGCAACGGTTTTCACCTTGCAGGTGCATTACCAAGATTAACTTCTGAACCCTATGGAGGGTTGCTTGTTGGGACTTGAGGGGGCAGCTAGGGAAGTGCACACACTGGTGTCTTTTGTCACAATAGAACCTGGAGCTTGAGAAGCTTGAGACCCCCTCAAGACAAACCTCTCTAGCTGTTTGATCCATTTTAAGGAGAGTGGTTTCCTCGTTGCCTTAAATGCATTAATCTTCTTAAGGATTCAAGGTTTCTGGTGTATCTTGTCCCATTTGGTCACTAACTCAGCAATGTATTATATAAATATTGACTGACAGTATACTAGGCACTCCATAGGCTCTGAGGGTGGCACTGAGGAACAAAATATAACCTGATGTTGCCATCCTACAGACATGGGGGAGACAGATGGCAGAGTCCTACTGGTAACCAGATGTGTGACTATGGGTTAATTCCTTTCCCTCTATGGGCCTTGGGGTTTTGGTGCTCTGCACTACTTGACTCCCTCTTAAAATGTTCTGATGGCCCTCACTTTTATAGAGCACTACAGTCCTCTCTAGCCTGTGATTGTCGGTCCCTCAGAGCATCTTGTTCACCCACTCTCTTTTGCCCCCTTTTTATTTAGCAGTACCCACACTGCTCTTTCTTTTTTATTTTTATTAATTTTGCATGTGTGGTGCATGTATATGTGTTTGTGTGTGTGTTTGTGTGTGTGTGTGCACGCGCGCACCAGAGGTCAATGTCAGTTTCCTGCCTCAGTTGCCTTTCTACCTTATTTTTTTGAGACGGGGATCTCACTGATTCAGTTAGACTAGCTGGCCAGGAAGCTGCCTGTCTCTGCCTCCCCAGCACTCGGATGATGGGTACACATAACCACACCTGGCTTTTTAGCTGAGTGCTGAGGATGTGAACTCAGGTTCTCACCCTTGCACAGCAAGCACCTTGTGACTGAGCTGATCTCCAGCCTTCACGTTCACTCTCTGAATACCTCACAGTTTAATCCTTACAGAATCCCCTTGAAGGGGGGACTTGGGTTCTTCATCTCCACCTGAAGAATGAGGAAGTGGAGGCCACAGGGAGAGATAATGTCTCCGAATTCACAAAGCTTCTCCGTGGAGGGCTGGTATCTGAGTTAGGCAGCCTAGATCCCAGGCCATGCAACACTCTCTGCCACTGTTGCCTCTGCCTGCCTGTGCATCAGCTCTGCTCCTCTCCTGCCTGCATCCAGGGGTGCTCCCTGAGGTCCCCTTTGAGTGAATCCTTCTTAGTCTATGCTCAGTGATATTGCCCATGCTGGTCCTTGCCATGAGCTGATGCTGTCCTTGTCTGTTTGGCTGGATGTTGAGCAATGTCATTCCCCTGCCTCCTCTGCTCCTAGCCCAGCATCCTGGGCCATCCACTCTCCACACAGCCACCAGAGGCTTATTTAAAAAGCAAAATCATTTTTAAAATCATTTTTATGTATTTTGAATAAAACTCCACCTTGTGTCCATGGCTTTGAAGGTTCTCCACTATCTAGCCCTGCCCTGGCCTTCCCTGCCCTCATCTGTGGCCAGTTCTATGAACATTCACTCTATTCCAGACACATTGGCCCCCTACCTGTCCCCAAACAGGCCAGGCTCACACTTAGCCATTTGCTCTTTCAGAGTGTTCTTCCCCACAATAGGACCTGACTGTGTTTTGGACCTCAGTTCCATGTCACCATTTCCATATCTATCTGTTTAGGTGTTTCCATATTTACCTTTGAATCGTTATTAATGATAGTGTCTGCTCTGAGGTGTGAGCCCCAGGAAAGCAGGTGTCAGATGTATCTGGTTCTGCTGTGGCACTGACACCTGAGGTGCTTGATGTGGCAGAGCCAGTCAGTGATAAGTGTCTTGAAGGAAGAGTAGAGTCCCTCTGAGACTCTATACAGGTGATGCAGGACTGGCCTGAGAAGGTAGTGCCTTGGATCTGTTAGCTTGGGCTAACTTCACAAGTGCATTCACATGGTCACTAGCTTTGTCTGCCTGCGATTTTACACTTAGGTGTGAGGCAAGTTCATTGGCTGTTTCCTGCTGACTTCCTCACTAAGGATGCCAAGAGCTCCTTGCCTGTTTGTTTGTCTTTCTTTAACTTTGGGTAACTTATGAGCTATTATCTTTCACAGTATGTCACAGGTCAGGGGCTCCCCTGAAAAGGGAAAATGCTAACTTTTAAGTCAGAACACGAGAGCCCAATCAGGGCACACCCACTCAACACAGCTGTTACATCTCATCAGTCATGGAGAGGTTTTATGCTTTAAAGAGACACAAGAGTGCTGAGTTCCGCCAGGGCCTGGGCCGAACACTACTCATTGAGTACATCAAAGGAGCTGTAGTCTGTGGCCCAGAGGGATGTGTGGTCAAATTCAGGGCAAATGGAGAAAGAGGCTTCGTGTTCATCTGGGTAACCCTACCAGGACTAAAAGAAACTGTGCAGAACTCCACAGAGATGAAGTCTGCGTGTCTAACTTCAGAGCCCTTCGCTAACAAAAATTGAAGACCCACCTGGGAGATGAGTATGGAGGCCAGAGGACTGGTGCCACTAACCTTAAAATCACTTGTAAAGCCCATGAAAAGGCAGCTTGTTAGGTCTCAAAGACCACTCACCACACATGACCTTCATCTTGGAAACAGGAAAACATTCTCTGCCCTACTTTTAGGAGCCAGGGAAGGAAATAGCGGACTGTTGTATGTACCAGGGAACTCCAAGGACAAACCTAGACAAACTCATGAACTGAAACGCTCTCTGGATGATACATTCAGAGATCCTGGCCCTGCTCTCAGCACCAGGGAAACCCGTATTTCTGTAGAATGTGGCTTACTGATCGCCACGCCTTCCATCCATATGAATTCATGATGAAGGTCACTTGGAAAGGAAACTCACTGTTTCTTTACAGGACTCAGTTTGTCTTTTGGTTTTCTTTCTGGATTGTGGCTGGGTAGCCATTAAGGTACCATCATCATACAGTTCTGGCTTGGTAAAACTTGCCATCTCCCCACTCCTCCCTAAGTATCTCCTTCTAATGTGTGTGTCACCACAGTATGGCTTACTCCTCAAAACTTCCAGAGCTGGTGGAGGCAGGAAGGTCAAGATTTAATGATATCTGAGGCAGTGCAGCATCTGAGTGACAGAAGTTGTTATTGATGTTGAAAATATCTCTGCACAAAATGATACGAAGTCTTATATGATGTCTTGGGATTTTTTTCAAAACAAGTCAGTGTGTGTGTGTGTGTGTGTGTGTGTGTGTGTGTGAGAGAGA
>CABHPH010099389.1:0-14801 GCA_902168325.1 Peromyscus nudipes | reverse complement strand
AGAGAGAGAGAGAGAGAGAGAGAGAGAGAGAGAGAGAGAGAGGAGAGTGGGTATGGGTACAGAGAAAATTAAACTGGCCAGACACTGAAGCTGGACGGTGTTATCCTCCTACCCTGCTCCCTCCCTCTTCAGGGTCTCCCATGGTGCAGACTGGCCTTGAACTCACTTTGTAGTCAAGGACAACTTCTGATAGTCCTGTCTCCATCTGGGATCACAGTTGTGTGCCACTATGCCAGGTCTATGTGGTGCTGGGTATTGAACCCAGGGCTCGGTGCGTGCCAGGCTGGTTCCCAACGACAGAGTCACATCCCTAGGCCCCCTTTCCCCTCTATTAAAAATATTTTTGAAATATCCCAGCCTGAAAGACACTTTGGGGACCGGGCTCAGTCTTTCTATTCTCATTTCATAGTCCCCATCCTGAGGACCTTTTGGCATGGTGACATTACCCTGGTGGCTGTGATTTCACACCTCTAGGCCTTTATACACAGCTCCATCTGTCTGAGATCCCTTTTCTCCCACAATTCAACAGTCCTGCCTCTGAAGTCCCACAGCCTTGTTTACTAGCCCGAGTAATTATCACACCGTATTTTAATTTTACTTTTCACTTCCTCTGCTGGCCTGTGGCATCCTTGGGGCGCTTCTCCATCCTCCCAAAATGTATCCTCAGAACATGTTTTCAGAAAGGGTAATGGTAAAAGGTTTATTTATTTATTTATTTATTTATTCAGTATTAATGTGCCTGGCATCTCACTAAACTCATTGCTTAGCTATGACATTAAACCTTAACATAGTGAGTACTGTTAATGCTGTCACCTTTCTTGAATAGTCAAGATGCTTTCCGGAGATTATTTTACCTGTAAGTACACTTGTGTGCTACATGGTGACAGAGCTGAGGCTGAGTTCAGAATAAAAGCTACCTGTTTTTCCTCCTCTGGCTCCTTAAGGTTTCAGGGGTTGAAGAGCCTGGGTTTTAGGCTCAATTCTGCTTCTGAATTGTGGAGTGACTTTGGGGGGCAACGGTGCCCCCTAGGCCCTGTCTGCCTGGAAGAGTCTTTGAGAGAACTAGAGGATCACGTGATGCCAGGGCCCTCCCTGCTTCAACTCGCCAAGAGGAGATTTTTCTTCTACGGTTGGTTTTCTGCCCAGGAGTTGGCTTTCCTGTCGGGGAACCTCCCAGCTTCTCAGCCTCAACCTCTTTTCTCGCTAATTGTAGTCTCTCGGAGCAAAACCGCGTTTGCAACCTGCTGCCGGGGTCGCCTCTGCCTCCCTCCCTCCCTGCCAACCTGGGATTTCTCTTTAGGTGGAGGTGGAGCCCTGGGCAAGAGGGAGGGGAGGCTGCAGCTGCCCCGCTCCTTCCTGCGGCTTCCCTGTTGTTCCTCAGCCCCTTCCCTCCCTTCGCCCCCCCACCCCCGACGGAAACTCAGCCTCACACTTTCTAGGGATGTTCGGGGCACAGCCGGAGCCAGCGGTTGCAGCGGGCAGCCGCGGGCTTCTGGGCTGCTCTCTCCCAAGTCCGCCGCCCGGAGGTGGGGTGGGCGTTTGCCGGAAAGGGGGGCGGCGCACTCCGTCCTCCCAGTGCAGACTAGGCCCAGCACGCCCCGCTGGAGCCGGGGACCCCCGTATGCCGGTCCCCTCCACCCTCTTTCCCCGCCATTGCTCCCGCCAGGCCTCGGTGACTGCAGACCGAGGCCGGGGCCGCGGCGGTGACTAGGCCCGGGTCCAGCGCGTCCCCGCCGCCGCTCAGGGAGGAGCGGGAGTCCCCGACAGGGCAGCCTTCGGCCCCGGGAGCGCCCAGGCCCGGGCGCCGCGCTTTGTGGGTCGCCGCCGGGATGCAGCGGCTGGCGAGGGCGGCGGGGCGAGTCCCGGTGCGAGCGCGCGCGGAGCCCCGGGGCGACTCGGTCCCCAGCGCTCGCTGAGCCTAGACGAGGCCAGGAGCTGTCCCCGGGGCGATGCTGAAGGGAGCGGGGGGAGCGCCGCGGGGAGAGGCCGGAGCGCGGGCGTGCAGGGCTCCGGGCAGCGCCAGCCCTCGGCCAGGGTCTCCCCGACCGCTCGGCTGGCGACACGGAGCGAGCGCGGTCTACGAACCTGTTGGAGGCAGCAGTTCCTCCGCGGTGGGCCGACTAGGGCGCCCGGGACCGAGGCTCTGGCGCGCCTCTCCCTCCCGTCCTCCTCACTCCTCCGCCGAGACGCTCCCTCCTGCCGAGCTTAGCGCGCGCCAGGCGGGGGGCGCAGAGCCCCTCTTCCGTCGCCCCGAAAGCTGGCGGAGCTGCAGGGCACACAGCTCAGAGGCCTCCCCCAAGGGCAGCCCGGCTCCCAGGGAGACCCGAGCTTCCTGAGAAGGGAGGCGGGGGCTGGCTGCTGGGACAACAGCGAGTGGCAGAAGAAAACGGCTGGGAAGCAAAAGGGAGGGAGACAGGGGAGTTCCCCAGACTCACAGCTCTGTCTTGAAGTTTGGGGACGCGTGGGGGAGGGGGGTGTTGCTAGGATATCCCGTCATGGAAATCTCTTTCTACCTCTCTCCCTTTCTGTGATCAGCAACTACAACATATGCTTACACTTTCCTGTTCAGTTGCTGACTCCCCTCAGCTCTGTCTCTGACATCTCATTCGGGTATGTCATTAACCGTCCCTCAGGGAGATCTTTCAGAAAATAGGATATTTAAGGTCATTCATCAGCAAAAGGCAGAAGAATCTCCTCCCTGGTTGTCACCCTGACAGAGGACTACTCGTTCTTAGCAGACTCACCCCAGGGCCTTTGCACCTGTGTCTTTTACCTTTTGACTGCAACCTTACTTAGGTTTAATCCACCAGGTAAAGAATCGTCACTGTCAGTGAAGTCTCTTGTGCCGTAGGGTCCGCCTGTAAGTCCCTCTGCTGGATGCTTGATCATACCATATTATAATTGTTTATCTCCACCCCAAGTGACTAGTCTTGTAAAAGCTAGATCCATATTCTTCTCGGGATCTCCACCACCTAGCACACAATAGTTGTTCAATTGTAGCTGCTAGATCCGGGGACAAATGTGAAGCAGAGCTCAAAGGCACTCCCCTTTCTCCATGTGACTGCTCATTTGATTTCTGTTTTCATGGCTGCCCACAAGGCCCCACTTGGCAGCCTTATCCCCAACACTTCTCTGAGTCACCAACTCCCCTTACGATGACCTCAATTTCCACCTTGAGCTGCTTAAAACATGTATGTTGCTATTTTCTTTGCTTGCCACACTCATCATCTAGACTCACAGGGCTGAATCCTTCTAGTCATTTGGATTTTAGCTCCAATGTTCTAATGCCACTCCCTCAAAGACGCTATCTCTGACCATGTATTTAATACAAGTGTGTCCAACACATTTGTAGACAACAGCATCATATCACAATATCGAAAGGTTGTGCATCCTGATTTAATGCTTTCCCCCATTTACTCTGGAGCATTTCTTCACAATTTTCCTTTGCTGTACCGAGGGTCAAATTTCAATTATTTAGTAGTTATTTCTCTGAAATAATTTTACAGCCATCCCTTTTTATGTGTGGGGGATTGGTCCCAGGAACTTGATACAAAACTCTGAAGATGCTTAGATTTCTTACATAAAATGGCATTGAATTTGCATACAGCCTACATAATCTTCCCATATGCTCTTTGTTGGGGATAGGGTCTCATGTAGCACAGCTGGCCTCTCCTCCTGCCTCCACCTCTTAAGGGCAGGGATCGCAGGCACGCTGTATTGTCGTCAGCATTCGGAGCCGAATTTATCTTAGTCTGCACATCACAGCCCCCTTTTTCTTGCTGTGTGGGTGACTGTGAAATCACCTCTGGGCCAGAAGTCACCAGAGAGGGCTTGAAAAGAGGGTACATAGATATCCTTAAAAGGGAAGAAGCGGCTGGGAGGGGGGCCTTAGGCCATTTTGTCATGCTTTAATGGGATATGCCACAGACTGGACAATTTATCATGAACAGAAATGTACTGACTTATTGTTTAAGTGAATCCTAAGCAGAGGAGTTGGCAAGGGTCTTTTCGTTATGTTATCCCATGAGAGAAGGAGGGGGAGAGGAACGGGGAGAGGGGGAAGAGGAAGGGGGGGGAGAGAAACTTCTAACCTCAAGCTCTGTTACCATTGTCATTTATCCATTTATGAGGACAGAGCCACTGTGAACTAATGCCTCCCAAAAGAAAATTCTGTTTCTAATACATCAGCCTTGAGAGACACGGTCAGTCACAACAGGGAAATCATTGATAAGTGGCTGTGGGTGGAGTCACAGGCCTGAGCAGTAGCCCTTTCCCACCCTGGGCAACAAAATCAGAAAAAACACTTTCCTTCTTACCACCCAGGGCAATTCACACCATCACTCTAACTTGATGTACATGACAACTGTATCCAGCAGACGTTATTCTGTCCTCTGTCTGTCTTACATCCCAAACCATCGAGGGCATCAGAAGCAGACTAACTTGGCCAAAGTCAGATAGTTTGTAAATGGTGATACTATTCCCGGTACCATGATGCATGCTGGGATCTAGAGGTAAGGAACAACTTTTTGCATCTAAGGATTCACATCACTGGGAGACACAGGCTAAGCAGTAGATTGTAGCTCGAGAACGGTTTTCACCCAGGAGAGAGGTGGGGCAGCATAAAGGGACAGACACCCAAATCAGGAGAGAATGATACTTGAACACCAGCTACAACTTGTTGAGCACTATCCAGATGTGACACACTATGGTAAGAATTTTGCGTGCTGTGTCTTAGCTAGTCAATCCTGCTTATCCTTCCCCCATTTTACAAAGGAAATTGAAACCACGAAGCTGGTGAGCAGCAAGGTGGGGCTTAACCTGAGTTTATTTGACTCAAAGCCTGAGAGCTTAACCATTGTGAGCCACTGAATTTGAATTTCTGGTCAGCAGGAATTTGAATATGATGATTAGGTCATAAAAAGCCTGTGCATAGGATGTCTCCACTCCCCTGAGCAAACGTTGTGTGGGGAGCGCTGTCAGGCAGTGGGCGGGAGGGTGAGCACTACCTTTGGGGATGGTTACAGAGGCTCAGTTTCAACTTTTAAGGACTAAATAGGGGTGTTCACAAGCAGACAAAAAGGGAGAGTGTTTCAGATGGAGACAGAATATCCAAGGGCCTTTGGATATAAAAATGAAGGGATTGTTATGTGTGCATGGAGTTAAATGCTGTGTGCTCATGAAGCTATAAGGAGGGGAAATCAGGCTGGGACAGGCTTGGACTCAGTTATCACCATTTCGTCTCTGAGGCAGTGGGGGCCCATCGATGGGCAAAGACTCCTCCTTTGACAGCTGCTTTCTCCAGATGCTGCACATGTCACTCGGAGGCGATGGGGGTCAGAAGCTCCATGAGGGTACCATGCCTGTGGTTCTTATTGGTTGATAACATCTGGCAGCAAACCTGGACCTGTGCAGGTGCTCAGTAAGCAGCGGAGAATGAAGGACTATGCACAGGGAGTCTCAAGGGACGGGAACATGAGGAGTGCACAGGCCTTTAGAATACCTGCTCTGGAAAGCACCAAGCTACTGCTTCCCACCTCCAAGAGCCTTGGGGAGGTTAGGATTCAGCTTTCCAAAATGGCTGCTGAATGAAAAACCAAATAAAATAAAATAAAATAAAATAAAAAAATAAAAACAATCACAGCTCATCTCCCTTGCCATTTACAGAAAGGCACATTGGCACCAGGCTCCCAGTACCCAGCCAGGCCTGGGCTTCTCTGCTGTGTGATATCTTTTGGCTCCTGGATTTTAGTCCTGGTGTTCTCTGTTGTGTGACAATCACATCATATGCCATCGTTTGAGCTGATGGTTTAAAAGGACGGTTGCTGTGCTAATTAGGCTCCTATTGCCCCGCCCCTCCTGGAGGTGCTGTGTGCTCTGGGATTGGCTGGCTTGCAGGGCCGGCTGGGGTCAGTACTGCTCACAGTACTACAGCACACCTGCCCTTCAGTGTCTTTGCACTCTCATTCTCAGTGTGGAGTCACAGAGGAAGATTCTCCCTCAGTGTTCAGACTGGAATAGATGTCTCCTAGGAGAAGACAGACCTGCCTACATTCTCCAGTGTGCTTTCTTTTCACCCCGATACACAGTATGATTACCTCTCATTTTGGTTTTGATGACACTTTCTGCTCTTTGAAACGTCTGTCCACTTATTCCTTATTTCTCATTCTTTCGCCGAATCCCAGCTCCACGAGAACCGAGGCTGCTGTGTTACCCTGAACCTGTTCTTTTGGTCTGCTTTATGTTGCTATGGTATCTGAGGCCAGGGAATTCATAAAGGTGTAGAAATTGATTTTCTGAATTCTGGAGACTGGGAACTCCAAGATCAGTGAGCTGACACCTAGAGGGGACAAACACTGTGTCCTCATAGGAGGAAAAAGGTATCCATGAGCCCTTTCCTACTCAGCACGAATTCATCTGGGACACTACCCTTAAGGTACCACTTTCCACAGTACTACATTAGGGTTTTGGGGTTATTGTAGAAAGCAACTGCTATGTTCTGGGTCAGGAAGGATGTGCCCTCTACACCTTTCTGTTAGGCACTCGCCATCAGAACAATATACCACACCTCAGAAATTTCAGCACATGACATACTAGTACTTAGCTACAGAATTTTCACCATTATCCATTCCACATCTGACATGTTTTTTATAAAAAGTATTTCATATTTTATTCATGTATATATGCTTGGGTGTGTGCCACATGAGATGGGTATCCATGGAGGCCAGAAGTGGCCATCAGATTTCCTGGAGCTGGAGTTAAATTCAGTCATGAACTGCCCCATGTAGGTCCTGGGAACCGAACTCAGGTCCTTTGGGAGGGCAGCAAGTGCTTTTAACCACTGAGCCATCTCTCCAGGTCTTTACTGTCATTGTTTTAATGAGTCAACTTATATTCATTTTTTGAGAGGGGAATAATGGACATGTAATTCTTTAACATGTACATTATATCTCATTTGGATCTTAAAATGAGCATTTGAAGGCAAAACTCTCAGCCTTAGTTCACAGATGAAGAAATGGATTCAGGTACCAAAATAGTGAGGGCTCATTTGGATTGCATAAAGATAGTCCTATGATCCCTGTTCAAATCCACATCAGAATACACTTCAGAGACCATGCCACATGCAATTCTGACATTTAGGGAAAGGTAAAATATCGCTTCTGGGGAGCCATGACTTGTGTTCTAGGCTAGTTTTACCCCTCACTGACTTCTGATGTTAAGTAAGCCGTGTGAAGCTAAGTTTCCTCATATGCACGACGAGAATAAAATAGAATGCATTTCTTAGAATTGTTTATTGAGAAGGATGAATGTAATATGCCTGTGAAGTGCTCACTTATGCAAAGAGATCAGTAATGTCGCTGCTGGCGCTGGTGCTGTTGTTCGCGGTAATCTTCTTTGCTGTCTCAAGATGTTGTAGAAGAGTTGCTGAGAGGTGAGATGCTCAGGGTTAACGTGGCACTTTATGGTTGTATGTAAAACTCTTCAGAGCAGGACTTTGAACAGTGATTCTCTTCTGATGGGAAAGAATGAACACATCTAACCATGTATGATGACTAATCTTGGTTGTCATGTTGACCACATCTGGAATCAATTAAAATCTAAGCTGTGGGGCACTCTTGGGAGGGATTTTCTTAATTCGATTATTAGAAGCAAGAAGATCCACCCTAAATCTGGGCCACACCTTCTGATGGCAGCCCACATAAAAGGCATGGAAGACAGAAGCTATGCTTTTGACCTGCTTGTCCTCACTCCAGCTGATAGTTCACCCATCCTGTTGCTGCAGCCAGTATTAAACCCAACCTCTTCAGGATTCCCAATGTACATAGAAGGCCAGTGGCTCTCTAGGACTCCCCTGGGACTCCAGCACGGAATCAGGACTGCCGATAACATCCAGTTTCAAGGACTGAGCAGCTACCAGGTTCTTGGCCTTTCTGCCACGAGACAGCCATCGCTGGACTACCTGGACCACATTCCCTAAGCCAGTATAGGAAAAAGCCCTTTAGGATATGTCCATCCTCCTAGTTCTGTTCCTTTAGAAGACCCTGGCTGGTACAGTATGTCTCTAGTTCCTCGTATAGAGGAAAATAATGGGCCCAAGAGGAAGGGACTTGATCAAGGACAAAGAGCGTGACTTCAAGCTTCAACTCATCTAACTCTCAAGCTTTAAAAGAATGTGAGTTATCGAGGTGCTTGGTCCCCTCCCCTGGGCTCTGAAATTACAGCTAATCCCCTCTCCATTGTGTCTGCCACAAGGGGAGAGAAAAATCCACAGATAATCTCTAACCCTCACTTTGAGCCAATAATCACACCCATTTATCTCCCCATAAAGCCGCTTAGTCTAAGGTGGACAGGAGGCCTGGCTGGCAGGGTCTGCAGCTTCTCCAGGCTCTGGCTGCCTGCAAACAGGGTATTTCTAATGACTGTTGGGAGGCTGACCCCACAGTGAAAACAGTAGCCAGCCACCCTGGCTCATTGTCCAGGATGGCATCTTCAGGCCTGGGAACAACATTCCTTATTGCCATCTGGGGAGCGGAGACATAAGATCTGTGAACTTTTTCCCTGAGAGGAAGAGTTCTCTGTGCCTCAGTTTCCCTATCTGTAAAATAGAAATAAGGGCCTGTGTGCTGCAGAGCCCCTGCAATACTGAGTGATGCTGTGTGCAGAGACGTGTTAGTGGGCTGTTTCTATCTCAGTGTCAGCCAAATTTACAGTGGCCAGTATGAAGTATAGACACTGAGCACTCTCAGGCTACCTGAGGAGTCAGCTCACTCACGAAAGGCACATGAGTGGATTTTGAGACAAGTGTGCCCAGGCTGGAGGGATAAAAGCTTGACGTTAAAGAGAGAATAAAAAGGAGTTTCTCTGCAGGCGATACTCCACTCTACTACTGTTATAAGGGACAGAGCAGAGCACCTCCTGAGTGAGAAGTGCTTTGGGAAGGTCCCCAGAAGCTCATCCCAATCTGCTGGCATTGAGGAGACTTAAACTGGTCTCATTATGACTGGAAAACTCTAGAAATAAGAGTTTTGATAGATATAAAATAGAGATGGCTGATGCTGGGTGTGGTAGTACACATCTTTAATTCCAGTACCTAGGAGGAAGAAGCATGTGGATCTCTGTGAGTTCAAGGCTAGCCTGGTCTACATAGCAAGTTCAGGCCAGCAAGAACTACACACATAGTGAAACCGGATTTGAAACCAAATCCAAAACCAAATCAAATCAAACTAAACAGAAAGAAGGGGCTGGCTGGCCACACTCATTATTTCAGTAATAGGTACATATGTATTATGTGTTTTTCTTTTGAGAAAGGGTTTCACTAATGGGAGGTTAGAGCCAGCCTTGCCTTGAACTCATAGCAGTCTTTACACCCTAGCTTCCTGGGTGCTTGGACTGAAAGCATGAACTACCACTGCTGTGTTCCATACCTACTATGTGCAATGTATAATTCCAGATACTTAAAAACTGATCATTAAACAAAACAGGACAATGAGCTCCACATTCGTGGTGTTCACTGTCCCCTGGGGTGGAGGGGCGACAGTAAATACATAACTGTGGGAGGCATTTCTTATGGTAACTGTTACAGAAAAATGGAAACTAATGTGGTCTAGCTGAACTGAGGGTGTGCTCTTACTTTCCTACAGGGTCGGAGAAGACCTCATGTTTGCGGAGATATTTATATAGAAACTTAAGAGGGTGAGTCACGCTGGCAGGGAACAGAGCCTGCAAAAGTCATGAGCAGCCAGCATGTCTGAGGGGCTGTGTTGTGTGAATGAGGAGGTGCCTAAGGGGAGGGACAGAAAACTAGTGATGAGAGGCTTCAACAGCGGGGTGAGCACCGGGTCTGGCATGTGCTCAATAAACACTGGATGAAGAATTGTGGGAAGAGAGGGAAGGAGGAGAGTGGGAGCTAGTTGGAGCTAGTTTGGGTAGACCGAATGCGTCATGAAGGTACTGTCAGGACCCAAGGGTGCGCCATACTGTAGCTAAACTCATGGGATGCTTGAACTTGGTGGTCCCCAAGACAAAGATCATTCAGAGGCAGGCCAGTCTGCTGGGCAGATCTGTGCATGAAACGGGTGCAGGCTAAGCTCTGCCCTTAGGAAGCTGCTTAGAGTCGGACTTTCTAGAAGCTGACCTCCAAGGAAGCCAGAGCCAGTGCCAGTAAGAAACAGAATTTCAGAGTTCAAGTGTTTCTCAGTGACTGGCAGCAAAAGATGCTCTTGACACAAAGTCCTCGATTTGCCCACTATTAGAGTCACTGGCATCTGCCTTTCAGAGAAAAATCGGGACTCTGAAAAGGAGTGTATGATAAAGAACTTAGTAAACTATAAAAGTCTCGCACACAGTGTTACTGATTCAGTCAGTAAAGAGGCTGCCGCCGTGCAAGTATGAAGACCAGAATTCAGTCCTGAGAACACATATTTAAAAAAGGGAAGCAAAGCAGTGTGTGTTTGTGATCTTAGCACTGGGGAGACGAGACGGGGCTGGGGGTGGCGGCGGGTGGGCAGCCAGTCACAAGGAGAGCTTCAGATCACAGTAAAAGAAACTGTCTCAAAAAACACAAGGTGACTGATGCCCAAGGATTGGTACCCACACTTGTCTTCTCGTCTTCTTACTCATGGGCACACATGTAAACCTGTACCCTCACACAAGTGTGCTTTGGTACATGTACACACAGACACAGAGAGATACAAATACACATACACACACACACAGACACACAGAGTGACACACAGACATACACACACGTGATGTGAAAACTTATGTCCATGAAAATCTTAGGCACAGATGTTTATTATGGCTGTAAACATTGGCTTTGCAAAAGCTGGAAGCAGCTGGAGACATCCTTCAGTTGGTGAATAGATAAACAAGTGTCAAGCAGCAGATAATGGAGCATTTTTAGTGTTCAAAAGAAAAGCACTATCAAGTCTTGGATAGACACGGAGAGTTTAAACACTTGTGATTAGTGAAAGAAGATTGTCCACAAAGGCTACAAAGTGTATCATTCCAACTCTATGGTATTCTAGAGGAGTCAAAACTAAAGAGGTAGCCAAAAGCTCAGTGGTTGCTGCGAAACTTTCTGAACAGTACTTGAGTGGTGGGTGGATGTCACTATCTATTCCCAACACCACCCTAGATTGTCTGACTCCAAGAGAGAACCCAAGGTAAACCATGGGCTTTATATGATTATTATGTGTCAATACAGTCCATCAGATGTAACAAACATGTCACTCCTGCGGGTGGCTGTATATGTGCTGTGGGGGAAGGGAAGTTCCTCCAGCTTAGTTCTGTATAAAATTCCTCCAGAAAGAAAGTCTATTTTGAAAAAGGTGACAGACACATACCAGTAATCCATCTTTGGGATGGTTAAGCATTTAACATGTCCTCCATCCAGGAAGTAGGTGGAACTTGTGAGCTAGAGTGAATCTTTAGCTTTTAAATGTCCATTTCCCTTTTCCTAAATGTATCTTGCATTTCTCATCTATATGAGTTGAATCTCCAGAGGGTGGACTTCATTAGTTTAGACTAACCAGTTTGCCACATCCTCTGGACCACAAAGGTTGCAGGAAGATGAGTTAGTGGCATAGAGTCCAAGTCACCCAACTGCAACCAAATAGCTTCAGTGCTGAATCTCGCTTTGGGCTGATGGGTGTGGATGTGTAACCTTTGGAGACACTGAACAATGTCTTCTGGTTAAGAAAAGGACCAGCTTTGGGATGAGACCTGGAGACAAGTTTACTTTTACAGAAGGAAAAGACTAACAAGGGAAGGAGACAGAATTCTCCCACACACCATCTGAGTGTCTGGATCAAGCCTGACCTGAAGTTAGCTGCTACCGTCCCTTTCTGTTCGATCAGGTGGCACATTCTTCCTATTGTTCAAACCAATTTAAATTACATTTCCTAATATTTTCAACACGAAGAGTTCTAGCTGATATGTAGTGGATTACAAGCTTCCAAAGCTTGGCAGGAGAAAAAAAGGTTAGATTTTGAGTTATCTGTGTAAAATATTATCCGTAGATTTCCTGCCCCAAGACCCATTCCAAAGGTTTTCATGAGTATGGCATAAATACTTGCTGGAGACCAATATAAATAAATGTCTGCATCGTTATCTGGTATTTGAGACTGGGTTTGGGTGACTCTAAGAAGGAGACTGGTGCATATGGAACGAAGCATGCATAGGCAATGAAGATTCACACCCAAGCATCTGTCTGTCTGGAATACTCATGCATAACCAAGAATCCATACTTAGATGCATTCAGAGATGCATATGCAAGCATCCACATGGAGTGCAGAGGCATGCCAAAGTCATCACAGGGAACCAGGATGAACAATGATGCCACACCAAGGAGATGGAGACAGGCAGGAAAGTGTGGTAGGGAAGAACATGATGAGACTTTGGAATCTTCGAGGATCTAAGTGGGTACAAAGAAGGGATGTGCATTATGATGTGTAGGGAAACTGGGGGCGAAGATGACCCTGAGAGGCTGGGACATGGGTTATTCTCTTCTCCTGATGTTCAGGAAAACGAGGAATGGCAGAGTCCTGGAGCCAAAGGATGCAGCAATGTGGTCCAGGCACCCAGCAGAGGTAGCTGGCTCCTTTGTTTATGTCCATTATGTTGGGCCTTGGGATGCCCAGGCAGATGGAACATTTGAGTGTGTCTGTGAAGGAGTCTCTGTAAGGGCTTAGCATTCAAATTGTGGAGCCTGTAATGTACATGGCCCTCCCAGTGTGTGTGGACATCACACAGTTCACCAAGGGCCTGAGCAGAGCAAGGGAGTGTAAGAAGGGCACAGTTACTATGTCTGGCCAAGGCCTGGCATCTCTTACTAGCCTTTTGGTTCTCAGTCTTTTAGATGCAGACTGGATGTTTATCGTCAGCTCTCATGCTCTCAGGCCTTCAAACTACACTATTGGTTTTCCTAGGGTTCCAGCTTGCAGACAGTAGCAGACTGTGGGGTTTCTCAGCCTCCAGAATGGTGTGAGCCAATTCCTTATAATAAATCTTTTCATACATAGATGATATGCATATAGATACATATATATATATGCATTCCTGAGAAAGAGCCTGTATATGTATACACACTTTCATATATACATGCACACATGTACATATACAAACACACATATATGCATACACATATACACATACATATATAAATATACACACAGGCATGCACATACATAACACATACACATAAACACACACAGAGTTTTTCTGCAGAAGCTTAACAGAATTTTCTATAAATAACTGGGGACTAGGAAAAAATTCCACTCAATGTGAATTACTGCAAATAGGAATTAGAAATTTGACATAAAGGCAAGATAGAAGATTTGACTTGGATTGTCAAGAGTCTAAAATAAGATCAAATTAAATGTCTTACATTTAGCAAAAACAGGACAGAGGTTAAAAAAATGAAATAGTGTCTGATTTTAATGACAAATGAGAATTATTGGTGGTGGTGGTATGCTGGGGAGATGGCTCAGTGGCTAAGAGCACTTGCTGCTCTTGCAGAGGACTTGGGTTCAATTCCCAGCCCCCACATGGTGGCTCACAACTGCCTATAATTCCAGTTCCAATGGCTTGAATGCTCTCTTCTTGTCTTAATGGACACCAGACACATATATGGTACACTAACATACATGCAGAGAAAACACTCATATACACAAAATAGAAACAAATCTTTTTAAAAGAGAAGTCTTTTGAAGATGTAATATTTTCCCAATAAAATTGTCGGATGACCATTATTGCCTCCATTAATTTTCATTGGACTTTTGTAGTATGTTTGGCCAGAAGACTTTTTTTTTTTCCACAAAATATTTCTGGACTCAAGCATTTTCCCTGATGGAATCAATCTCCTTAGTGTGGTGAGACCAGAGAGATCCTCACTGCAGTGATTTCCCACCCAAGAGCGTGTGTGTTAGTCAGTTTCTGAGTCAGCCTCTCCAAAAAGTCTGTGCCTTGAGAAAATCACTCCTTAGCTCGCAAACCTGTGGTCTGGGTGGGGCCAGTAGGAAAGCTGGTCTGTGCTGCACATGGTGAGGCCCGCCTGACCGGAGCACCCACCGCAAGGTTGCTCACTCACATGGCAGCACACTGCTGCTGACCGGTAGTGGGAGTTCATTTGGGACTGAGAACGCAGGGCACCTTCATCTCATCCACATGGGCTTCTCCTTGCAAAGCTTTCCACAGCTTCTTTCTCTTGTCTGCATCCCAAGTGTGAGCATCTTTAGAGACAGACAGGCACTATAGACCATTTATAGTCTAGCCTTAAGATTTCAAACTAACTCTTACCATGTGGGCTGACTAATCACTACATTTATACTCAAAGAGAGATGTTCCAGTTTGCTTTCTATTGCTGTGATAAACATCATGACCAGAAGTCACCTGGGGAGGAAGTGGTTTCTTTCAGTTTACAGTCTATTGTGAAGGGAAGTCAAGGCAGGAACTGAAAGAGACCATGGAGGAGGGCTGTCTGTTGGCTTCCTCTGTCAGTTACCTTTTTATACCACCCAGGACCACTGGTTCAGGATAATCCAGCCCACTGTGGGATATCCATAACGTATCATCCATAACATATCAATCATTAATCAAGAAAATGTCCATAGACTTGCTTCTGGGACAAACTGATGGAGGTAATTCCTTAATAGAGGCTCCCTCTTCCAGATGACTCTAGTTTGGGTCAAATTGACAAAAACTGACCAGCACAGGAGATAATCACAGTTGATGTGGAAGGAATGTCTGAGTTTTAGGGCCATCTTCTAAAATCACTACAGTCTAACCTCTGGGTTGAGGAACCC
>CABHPH010099385.1:9752-23300 GCA_902168325.1 Peromyscus nudipes | reverse complement strand
TTGTGGAATATTTGTTTAACTATGAAAGATGTTTTGCATCTGTTTAACTATGTAAAGATGTGTTGCATTTGTTTAATTATGTAAAGGTGTGTGGCTGTTTTAACCTTGCCTGCCTAAGGCACCTGATCTAATAAAAGGAGGAACAGTCAATAGGGAATTAATAGACACCAGATTTGATTGGGAGAGACCTCCTGAAAATCTTGGCTACTGACATGAAGAAATAAACCTAGAAATCTACAAGGCAGATGACATGTATCTTGGCCCCTTGACATGGGAACAGCTCTGAGACTGGATGAGACATGGTAAATCTTACTGCTTACAGAGTCCTCATGACTTATTATTGCATGCCATCCTTTCATATGGCATGGATAGAAGTTTGGTTATACAGTTCAAACAAACTTACAAAGTTGACAGATGTCTTTTACCTGCTGAAACATAAAACAGAAAATCATCTTAGGCTGGCTTGTGTACAAGGTATAGTTCATACTTGTGTTAATACAGATATGTATGTTACCTTTGGAAGTTTGTGTGTTTTCAGAGCAAGGGAACCAGACATCAGTGAAAATGGGTGGCCCAGGTGACCCAGCCTTTCAGAGTGCCTGAAACTGTTACACTTTCCTCAGAGTTCTGTGTTCAGAACAACTTCAAGGCTACTACCTGAGATGGTCCAGCCTCACAGACTGTTTTAGCCAGGACTTCAGATAAGCCTTGCAGTTTTCCATTACACAGAAACTGGACAGCAAATGTTATATCTAGTTTTCTTAGGACTTGACCATTATTTCAATCTTCTCAGTGTCCCCTGGGCATGCCATTGCACCCAAACAATAGGAAGCAGTCTAGAGAACACAACACCCACATTTCCAACAGGTGGGGTGGGTGCTTTTTGGTCATTCAGTGGGTTATGGATGTTTGTCATCATTTAGTGGGGATGTAGGGATATAGGATAAAAGGACAATTATTCATTTCAAATTTTTTATATTGGTATGGATTTTTGTATATTGATACAAATTTAAGGTTATTTTTGTTACACTGCATATATGTTTCTACTCTTGTACCTATGCAGCTCATTTAAAATGCAATATAAAGTTCTAGTCCTTGAAGGTGATTATTAAAACTGTTTAGGATAATTAAAATAATGCAGGTTAGTAGTTAGTCATCTATAACAATCAAACCTGTAGTCATGTTAGGTATGGTTTCAAAGTCAAAAAGATATATTTTAGATACATAGGTGATCTTCAAACACTTCAGAAACCACAGAATATGGCATTTAAAACATTTAATAACTTAAGGCTTTTCATGACAGTGAGAACAAATCTGCTGCTGGCAGTACCGATCAACTTCATAAAAGGTGTTGAAGAACGTCCATATGGGGTTAACCTCACTGTGGCAAAGCTAGCCATTTCGGCAAGAAACTGTCCTTGCCTTGAATGCTGACAGTATACTGTACAAACTGGACAATCAGGACACAAAGGAAAAGGACTCTCAAACATTTCCAAGGCAAGGTGGGACAGTCTTCAAAATTCCCGCTTCACAGAAAAGTCCGTCAGTTATTCTAGGCCTGCAGGCAAAACATGGATGCCCCAACCATGCACAGGAACCTTGAGTGACTATCCAGGCAGCCAGCTGCTTCTGTCATTTTCATGGTTTTGGAAGATGCTTGCTATGTACTTCCTGTTTACTTGGGTAATATTATATCCTTCTTGGGTCTCTGATGGAGTTGAAGATGAGACTGTTATAGTTATAGTTTTCCTTGTTATCAAATTCAGAAAAGAAACTTACATAAGAGATGTAAAGTTTATAAGATCGAGAACCATGAAAGCTAAAATTGTTTATCTAAGAAAATGTTTTGAGGTGAAAAAAGATAATTTTAGATTGGTAAACAAGTTAGGATAGAAAGTAAATTAGGTACACAACTTTGGACTCACCAAGATAGAGTAGATAATGGGATATTTTCTCTGAATTTGCCAAATGCAAATGGACTGGATATTGTAAATGTACTTCTTTTTTTTTTTTTTTTTTTTTTTTTTTTTTCGAGACAGGGTTTCTCTGTGTAGCTTTGCGCCTTTCCTGGAACTCACTTGGTAGCTCAGGCTGGCCTCGAACTCACAGAGATCTGCCTGCCTCTGCCTCCCGAGTGCTGGGATTAAAGGTGTGCGCCACCACCGCCCGGCTGATAATTGCTCTTATCATATATAGTCTTACTATGTTAAAGCTAAAATCTTTCTTTTTGTTTAGAAAAAAAGGGGAAAGTTTTGCAGAATATTTATTTAACTATGCAAAAATATATTGCATTTGTTTAACTATGTAAAGATATGTTGCATTTATTTATGTTGTAGAATATTTAACTATGTAAAGATGTGTTGCAGTTGTTTAATTATGTAAAGATACATTGCTGTTTTACCTTGCCTGCCTAAGGTACCAGATTGGTAGAGTAAAAAACTGAAGGGCCAGTAGCAAGGGAGGAGGTATAGGTGGAACTTCCAGGCAGGAAGAGTAAGTAGTAGGAGGAATTTAGGCTCAAGAAAGAAAAGAAAAGGAGATGACAGGGAGCTGCCAGAGGCCAGCCAGCCAGCCATGGAGGAAGCAGGAAAGTAAGACATAAAGAGTGAGAAAAAGGTAAAAAGTCCCGAAGCAAAAAGTTGTATTAATAGAAACAGGTTAAATTAAGTTAAAAGAGCTAGAGGGACACAGCTAAGCTAAGGCAGAGCATTCACAATTAATAATATGTCTCTGTGTCTTTATTCGGCAAGCTGGTTGGCATTCCAAGCAAAATTCCTACTACACAGAAGCCTGGCAATGATGATTAAAGTCAACTATTGAGTTTTGAGTTATTTTCCATCTCCTCCTCCTCCTCCTCCTCCTCCTCCTCCTCCTCCTCCTCCTTCTCCTCTTCTTTTTCATACCAGGGTCTAATGTAGCCCAGGCTTGATTCAAACTCACTGTGCCATATGGCTACGATCCATTTGTTAACCTACTGTATTGGGGTGGGAATTCTGGGCAGGAAAACTACAGTACCTCATTCAAAGACTATTCCACCTGTCTCTTTAGTACGGCTTCCTAGTGGTTCCTTGACCAAGTGACTGACCTGGTCCAACTGAAATGTTAGTTTTCTTTTTTTGTTGTTTGCTTGTTTGTTTTTTCTCTTCTAGCAATAATATGTCAGTTATAAACACTTAGGCCATTAATTGGTAATGCCTTCTAGGCTAATAGTTATCTGAGTCACAGTAGCTTGAACACCTGAAAACTAGTTACATCAAGCCAATGAAATTTTTCATTTTCTGGCATCTTGAGGAGGATGAACTTTATTTGTTAATGTGGAGGTACATGAGAACAGTAAAAAAAAAAATGCTTTCAAAACACTTCAGGGAAGCTCTTCCTGTGGGAGGCGGGGTCACACTGTTTTGGATTTCACCAGCTTAAATTCTCCTCTATGCAGGTGACCCCGCTTTCCTGTGTAACCCATGTGATAGGAGGCAAGTAGATATATTGTAAAGCTTGGCAAATATAGCATAAAACAATTTCTGTAAAGACCATATGTTTTGATGCTTTTTAAATAAAGAAGCAAGCAGCAAACCACAGAGAAAACATTCTAAAAGACAACCAGATCCAATGAGAGAAGAGAACAACAAAAATACCCAGCTACCTCAAGAACTCAAAGTGAATGAGCAGATAAAAAGAATTCTCTCCTCAATAATGCTGCCTTGACTGTACATGTGTCCTTCAGCAAACACAGGGCTCATCTATGAGTTTTACATCTTGGAAGTTCAATTTTCAAAGTAGAAGCATTATTGTTAAATTGTACACCTTAGCTCTTATCAAAGGAGGTTCCCTTATACTACAGTCAAGTAGATCTTAGATATTTAAGAATACCAAAATATTTAAAAATACTTTTCAGGACTTCTTTAGTATCTGACCTCAAATATCTTTGCTTCTAAAAGTAGCACTGGGGCATGTCCATAGAAGTAATATGTATTCTATACAATTTCCTTAAACATACTATCATACATGGCTAATAATAATGTGTGTGTGATGCTTTAAAGAAAGAAGTCTACATGTTTGGGTGACTCTCCTGGTCTGCTTCTGTTCCCTGGGATAATGAGCCTCAGAACAGCTTTGTCTGGGAAAGATATTCACCTTTCACCCTTCTGGCCTCCACATTTGCTTGTCTGCTGTTTTCACAGGCAGGGTCAGAGCAAGATACAATTTAATAATGCTTCCATAAAGGTTCTTCTCATTTAGAGACTCTCCCATTTATTCTCAGTGTTAATTGTGAATCTGTTAATTCTATTATGTTTTAAAGCACTTTGAAATGGTTGATTTATAATAATTTTGAACAAATCATAAGTTCCTAAGGGGAACTGATTAAAGTTTTTTTCTTAATTAGTATTGGACAATTTTGTGATTATTTTATTGATTCACAGAAACATGTCTTTTCTTTTTAATGAATATTATACATCTATATGGACCAAATTGAGTGTATCAATTGGATTATTGCAAACCTTCCATTAATCATTTATTTTTCTTTCTCTATTGATTGTTAAAAATCTGCATATGATTTTTTGTTAAATTCAGAGGTATACTATGTATGCCCATGGAGTCTCTTTAGATTTTCTTACTGTTGAAAGGGTCACAGCCTAGTATATTTTCTCTAGATGTTTTATGAACTTAGATTTGGAGTCCAGATGTTGCCACTGAGATTGTGACCACACACTGGGCTGTGGGAGGACAAGCCTATAAGTTCTCACAACTTTGCAAGTAGTAGAAGGAATCTTAGTGACCTTGAAGTTTCCTGTGTTGCAGAACACCACATCACTTTTCCAGTTCAGATTCTAAGGTGGCTCAGTGGACCACAGATCCTTCAGGCAAGCCAGTACCCCATCTCTCACAATCATGCAGACTCTTGTGGCCTCTGCTTAGGAACCATGGATTTCCTCTGGCCAAGTTTATTCTAGTAAACAGGTCACTTTGATCCACTGCATTCCTGGACTTCCTTTAGTCTGAGAAGGAGAGAGAGAGAGACATAAAGAGAGAAAGTTCTGCCATAGTTTTACTATCCAGACTCTAGAGGAGTCCAAGACCCTGCTCAGAAACTTCAGGTCTCCCTCCCTCAGGAGACACAGGAGAGGAGGTTGTTCTTATCAGGAGAAAGGACAAGAAGGCTGTATTTCATTAGATGTTCATTTTCAGCTGGACTTTGTGTCTCCACATCTTCTCCCCCCAGATAATCATCCAGAGAAATGCTAAACCATTGGGTATTTCCAATGCAGGAATTTGCCACTGAAGAAGGGCAGGCAAAGACCAGGCATTCAGTTCTTTCGGTCACTAACCTCTTATCATGCTGCCTTTATTCAGAGAATCAGCTGCAGCTAGTTATTTTTTAATTTTTTAAAATTATTTTTATATTGTTGCGTTTTATGTGTATGAGTGTTTTCCTGCAAGTATGTCTGTGAATCAGTTGCATACCCGGTGCCCATGGAAGCCAGAATCAAGCATCAGCCCCCTAGGACTGGAGTTACAGACAATTATGAGCTGCCATTTAGGGTGCTGGGAATCAAACTCAGGATTTCTGGAAGAGTGGCCTGTGCTCTTGATGGCTAAGCCATCTCTCCAGATCCTGCAGGTAGTTTTTTAAGTCAAAGAGAAAAGTTTCTTACCTTAAATATACAAGAGTAGAGAAAGTCTTGGTTCTGCATGTGTTTCTGACTATAAAAAGTTCATCAGCGTTAGACTGAAAATTCTCTTTGCTGTGTTTCTTTCTGACAGAAAGAATGAGTATTAGAAGGGAGTGAACCTGTTCTAAGGACACACACCCAGACACGCACACACAACTCCACACTCTGCAGAACCTCCTTGCTTATGTCACACGGGATGAAGCCTTCTGCTCCTGATCATAATATTACTCTGGAATGTCATTTGGTAATACGAGAAGTTCATAAACCATTAGGATAATGATTCCTAACATTACTTGTCAGTAAAATATGGAAATCATGTCTTGTTACCCAATTGCACTAATTTTATCTTACATTTATTTAGTCAGCAGCAAAGTCTTCCAGGGGTGATTGTTTCCCATGGATTAATTTAGTTCTAGCATATCACTGAATAGTATCAGCAATGCTTTCCTAATACTTTATTTTTATAAAAATAAAGATACAAATCCCAGGTATATCATTTGAGAGGTCTCATAAATATGAGCCAAAATGGTTCCTGTCCTGAGATGCTCAGGAGTTCTTGTTGCCAGACTCAGCTAAATCAGGGCCTTTTCCAGCACACTGGCCATGGGCCTTTCTTGGACACCTTGGACAAGTTGCTTACTACCCACTTTGAACTAAGAGATTAGCTTAGTAGCTGCAGACACTTAGATGCAGTCCATCCACAATCTTTTCTGCTGAGTACCTAGTTCATCTTGGACTACCCAAGCACTTTCTTTTTTCCAGAGTTTTTCTTAGATAGCATTAAATCACTTGAGTTGATAGCAGTATGGCAGGGAAATTTTCCTTGTCTAAAAGTGTTAGGACTTTGGTTAACTTCAATAAAACAAATCTATGCACCATGGTTTGAAGCAGCAATGCCCCACACAAGCTCCTGTTTTGAATACTTGTTCCCTACTAGGTGGCAAAATTTTAGGATGTCCTTTAAAACCTTTAAAGGGTGGGGCCTAGCTGGAGGAAGTAGGTCAGTAGGGTTGAAGTTTTGAGGGTTGTTGTAGGCTATCCTTAGCTTCTGTCACCCTCTGATTCATGGCTGGTTTGATGTCAGGAGCCTCTGCTCCCTTTTCTGATAGCCATGAACTCCCCTATGCCTTCTCTATGAGGATAGATTGAAACCCTTTGAAGCCCTGAGCCACAATAAAGCTTTCTTACACTAAGTTGATTCTGTTGTGTATTTTGGTCACAGTAACACTGAAGTACCTAATATGGTAGGATTTTTGTAAGCAATCCTGGCTGGTATACAATGGATTTGTGTACAGAAGGTGGGGATGGTGTCAGAAAAGGGGAGAAAAAAATGCATCTTAGAGTCTTAGTATGAGCATGCGTATGCATGTATCTGAGGAGGCCAGAAGAGGATGTCAGATTCCTTGGTGCAGGATTTACAGATGGTTGTGAATCACCCAATGTGGTCGCCAGGCCAGGAACTGAATTTTTGTCCTCTGTATGAGTAGTGTGATGGCTGATTCTTGGCTGTCAACTTGACTGCATCTGAGTCAACTAAATTCTAAGCAACTGTGCAGCCTTTGAGAGATTTTCTTGATTGGATCACCTGAGGTGAGAGGACGTACCCTAAATCTGATCTACACTTTTTGGTGGTAGTCCACGTAAAAGGACATGGAAGAGAGATGTTTTTCCTTTTGTCTGCTTGCCCTCACTCTCACTGGCAAAGTTCATTTATCCTGCTGCTGAGGCGTTCCTTCACTGGCATTAAAGCCTAAGTCTTCAAGGTCTAACTTAGACTGAAAACCAGCAGCTATCTAGGGATCCTCTGGGACTCCAGCACCAGATTGGAACTGCTGAACCATCCACTCTCATGGACTGAATAGTAGGTTCTTGGCCCTTCCATTGGGAGACAGCTGTTGTTGGAGTAACTCAACCACAGCGTCTAAGTCACTCTAATAAATCACACATATATATGTATATATATATACATATGTATATATGTGTGTGTGTGTGTGTGTGTGTGTTCATCTGCTTTCTCAGTTCTGTTCCTTTAGAGAACTCTGAAGGACACAGGCAGAAAGTGCTCTTAGCCACTGAGCCATCTCTCCAGCCCAGGAATTTTTTAAAATCTGCCTCTTGTATACACATACTGTTTTGAGACTAACTATTACACTGTCTTTTCTTCATGTTGTGCACTTTATCTTTGATAATAACGGCAACAGTTGCACAATGATTTCTAACTTCCTACGCTCTTACCTACCACTCCCCACTTACATGCTGCAGGGAAGAACAGCTGAAGAACAAGGGATTTGTCCCTCTGCTGGTACTTGAGATCTTTTTGAGATCAGAGTCCCTGAGTAGGAACCTCAACCTCATTCACTCAGTCACTGAGACAGAGAAATTTTATTTTTATCTTGGCACAGAAAAAAGTTAGTGCACTGTGGGAACTTTTACTCAATTTACAGAACTTACAGCTCTTTACTGTACCCTGACCTCTACAGAGCCATGCAATGAAGGCATTTGCCCTTTTCCCAGGAGAAAAGATGTGGCTTTAATAGTAGAAAGAAGGGATAGACGACGGGGGAAATGTGCATGTCATTTTTTTCCCTTATCTCAGGCCTTTTCTCAAACATACATTATTAATACTTGCTCAAGTGAGGGGAGAAGGAATTTAACTTTTGTAAGGGATAATCCCGAATTTTCAGAAGACTCCCCCCCCTCCCTCCAAGGAGAGAGCACTAGTTAGAGAGACAATTTTTCTCATGCTAAGCAAGAGTGGCACCTTTAGGAGATAAGAATTGTATAGGATTATAAAAAGATCTCAGGCCCAAAGAGGAGCAGTTATCCATGTGAGGTAATCCTGTGCAGATGCTCTTGGGATCAAGATGATATTCTGAGTCTTCAGGAGAGAAAAGGCCCCAGTGTCTGTCCTACTTTGACAGATCCTATGTGGGGATTCACTTCTCTTCGACACTTGTCACACACATAAAACTTAAGGTTCCATTCCCAAAAGACAAGCAGGGTCATGGGGTTGGCGACAAAACTCTCTATGGGTAGCTAATGAAATATCCAGCTGGGATTTTACTTATTGTAGTGAGGCCAATAGCTAGTATTTACTTATTACTTTAATGCTTGACTGGAGTAGATATTCTTAATATACAATTATAACACTAAGTTGTCAGTTAAATATGACAAACATTTCTCAGTTGGAATTGTACTGGAGCACAAGGTAATCCCAAATGGCACAGGAAATCCTATTAAGTTAGACATCCAAAGATCATTCTCCCTCCAAGGCCTCTCACACTCTGGCAGTGGAACTCCAGGGGGGCTTTATCAGTTAATTGGAAGGGAATGCTGACAATTCCTTTATGCATGATACTTAGAATTTATCATGTAAAAACAACTTAACAAGAAAAAGTTTCTGAGAACTGAATTCACAGCCTATGGTAATTATTATTCATGTTCAAAGGATAATGGGGGAAATGTCACATTAAGGATGTGGAGTGACTGAAGTTCTCGATTTCTGAGGCTTCTAGGTAAATGTCTATTGTATTCTGAGATGCTTGACCCTATGTAAGAAAATGATTCTGACCAGTAAGTGCTCGGTATGCCTATTAATTCTCCTGTAGTGCTCCAAGATTGTTCTGCATCAAAACATTGATAGATTGGCTAAGACAAAGAACATACACAAGACTGAGGGACACAGCTTGTGTTTCTTGCTATAGAGAGAATCACCTGTATTAGGGAAGCGAGTTGAGAGAACTAATTACACAGGCCTATCTTCCAGGCCCCTGGAGCTGCACAAACAAGGAACTTGCCATAATTGGAAAGAACAGAAAGAAATAAATTCTGAGGCTGAAGTCAGCAAACCAAAAACTTCATTTGGAGCTCATATCCAGAACAGAGATAATGAGAACAGCAACAATTTCTCTCCATAGCTCTGGTTCACATAGTATAAGCCCAATAAGTAAGAAGACGCAGACCTTCAAGACTCCCTGATGGCTTCCAACAGCACAACATTGCAAGTCGGGAAGTTTTCGAACTAACATGTCTGGCCAATAGCCCCTCATGTCTGCCAGCATCCCAGGAAGTGTGTGACAGCTGGATGAAGTTGCACTGAAGAGCTCTAAGGTTTGTACGATCACTTAGGAAGTTCAAGCTACTCATGGAAGAAAGACTCTCTCTCTCTCTCTCTCTCTCTCTCTCTCTCTCTCTCTCTGTGTGTGTGTGTGTGTGTGTGTGTGTGTGTGTGTTTGTGTTTCCTCCTATAGGTCATCACAGGTATTGTGAACTGGATGATGAGATATTTACCTAACAGACATCTTGAATTGCATTCAAAGTATACCTGCTCTAAGTAGAATTTCCTGAGTGGATGAGTTGAGAGACAGTCTGTGCAGTCCTGGGAAGGGAACAGACACATATGGAGAGGGCATTGGCAGGAAGGTCAGGAATGTCCTCAGAGCCAGGAGCCTGGGTTCTGTCACTGTTCCACTTAAGTGATACATGCCTTTCAGCAAGTCACAGACACATTCTTAGCCTTAGTTTTAGCACTCATAAAAATGATAAACAACTTTATCCTTCAGACGTTTATGAGAATGTGAAGAGTATTTTATTCTTCACTGCAGGTGTTGTGTGATCTGTAAACAATGTGGATGGTAATTGTCCATGGTGTTTTTGGTGGTGTTGCAGCAGGCTCAGCAAATACTTCTTCGGACAGTCACCTTCCCTTTCTCCAGGCTGTGACAAATTATGCATCCATATGCTCTTAAAATGCCTTGTACTTGATAGTTTCCCAATTGTCACAGAATCCAGCTCATGGTCCACCATCTGATCCAAGCTGTAAAAACAGAACAAACAACAAACAAACAAATGAACAAACACATTCCACAGAAGTATCATTGGTAGCTCTTAATCAAGTAACAAGTGTCTCTGAGGGTCAGGGTCAGGAAAGAAGGAAGGGTAGTGTCAAAAGAAAGATCACAAATTCAGACACAAAATTTAAGTATTTAAGGTTTTAGAAGGAAAAAATAACGTCTGTCTCTTAGAAGTTATATGCCTTAAAAGACAACTGTATGCTCACCAAAGGAGAGTGCTTCTTCCTTCTCCCACTTGCCAGAAAATACCCTGCCAAAAACTGTTGACAGATTGATGCAGCCACTCTCTCTCAGAGATTTCTTTCTTTCCAGATTTGACAAAGGATACCACAGACCACTGACATAAAGAATCCAAGCTTGCCTTTGCGTTTACCAGGAGATCCTGGGGAAACACTGCTGATGAAGTTTCTTACATTTTTGTCCTTCCTTTTGTCTTGTGTTCTTTTATATTTTCCTTTCTGTGGTTCATAATAGATTCATCTTCTAATTACTACTTCTTCAGATAATCAAAAGGGCTCCCTTGGCCTTCTCTGATGTAGGATTCATTTGTGCCAGGCACTAAGGACTCTTTGTTTTGCAAGATTCCTATGTCCATTAGGGTTCAATGGAGCCTTTGCTGGCAGACAATAGTCATGATCTGCAGCCTTTCTGCTTGGCTAACCACTCCATCAATGCAAACACCGAAAAGCAAGGGAGAAGATTCATATTACCAAAAACAAAAAAAAAAGAAGTAACAAGAAAAGAATCAATGAAAAGGGTTGCACAGTCCAGTTCAGGGAGACTGTGCCATGAGTCTATTGATGAGTCTCCTTTCTCTAATCTTTCTCCAGATAGAGCAAATGGCACTGCCTAAGCACGGTGCTGCCCACTGACGCTATTGTGAAGCAAAAGATGATCCTGATGCTGTCTGCCTGAGAGAGATGAGCTGAAAGCCTGCTTTCTGTGGACTCACTTAATGAGTTCTCTAACAGCACTGCTCTCATTACACCCCTTTTGTTCTGCCACCAGAGATGAGTTTAGACAACAGTTAGTCAAGAGCCATGGCATTTATCGATTGGATAAACATGAGCCTGAGATTTGGTTGTGCGCCTCTTAAACCTGCCAGCTCCCATTTTTGCTTATCAGTCAGCCTGGTTTGCCTCCCCCTTGCTGCCTGGAAATGCTGTCCTTTGATCTAGGAAGGCTTTCATGAAGGCTAGAAGGAGTGGGGCTGTGGCAACTCAGATGGCCTAATTCTAAAAATATTCTCAGACTGTCATAGGTTTCATTAATGGATAAATAAGAACATATGACATCAGAGTGTTTCTACTTGTCAGAGAACGTGAACTGGTCCAGACAAATACTGAACTGATTTAATGAATATCCAGTAAAGTTTTTGATTGAAAGTCCCAAGAACATAATATTCTGTAGTTTGAATATAGCAAAAGTTTCAGTATTTGATAAAATTAACAATAAGCTTGCATATGTGTAAGTTTGGAAGGAATTATTCACTTTGGATAAGAGATCACAAACTTTTTCACCAAATACATCTAAAAATACCAGCTAAATTTTTTTGCAAAGTGGTTCTCCCCACATTGAAAATTAGAATTATCTGAAATTTTAGAAAATTCCAAATTCAATAATGAGTTTTGAAAAAATACTTCCATACTCAGGCTCTACCCAAGACCCAACCAGGGTTTCAAGCCATGGAGCTGAAAGTTCATTGAATTTGGAATTTTCTAAAATTTCAGATAATTCTAATTTTCACTGATTTTACTGTATACTCAGAGTGGAAAACCATGTGACCTAGGCTGTATATTAGGATCAACAAAACCTTCTAATTATGCTGGTTTCTGAATCCCACTAGGATAAAAAGAAAAAAATGATGTTGGGTACAAACATTCCTAAAAATGGCATCTTGGCATTTAAGAAGACAACAGATGTAATAATTTTTTTTGACTTTCACCTACCCCTTTCCTCTGAAGCAGATGGATAAAGAAACCATCTTGTCTTCCTTCCAAGCAAGTCATAAGAGACCCAAGTGAGGAGGGTCATTGTATATGTGGGCAAAGGAATGTTCTTTTCCTGAAGACATGGGAAATTGGAGAGTCATATGAGCAAGTAGCCTTGTTAGGTTGTCCTTAATGCATTACCAATATACCTTCCCCACTCTGGCCAGTCATCTGTCCTCACAACTATTCACATCTCAATCGAATGGCACAAATATATATATATATATATGTTTCTCTGTCTGCTTCCTTATTTTCCTTCCTCCTCCTCTCCAGTCCTCCATCCTTCTTCACCCCTTCCACCTCCTCCCTCCTCAATCCCTCTCATCACCTCTACTTCTCCCTCCCACTTCAATACTATAGCTATTGAGGATGTAAAATATGAAAGTCGCTATTTCTTTTTTTTTTGTTTTTTGTTTTTTGTTTTTTGGAGCCGAGGATCGACCCCAGGGCCTTGTGCTTGCTAGGCAAGCGCTCTACGACTGAACTAAATCCCTAACCCCGAAAGTCGCTATTTCTTAATCAAGTGGTAAGCACTAAGAAGTCTTTGATTTCTCCTGTGGTTAACTAGCCATGTTTGTTCCTTTCTTCAGAAAGGGTTCCAGAATGATGTGACTTGTGGAAGTGCATATAATGATTGACTTGTTTTATATGGCTGATATTCCTGTTCAGACTAAGATGTTTAGATAGTCAACCCAAAGTGGCCACATTGCCATTGAACATAAAAAGATTCTTAAGCCTACAGCAACAACACTCTTGGAAATGACAATTCTTTCATATGTTCAAATCTCTCCTAAGACAGAGAAGACAAGAGAGAAGGCAGAAAAGCAACTAGCAGTTGAATTTCTCCCTGAAAATAACTACTCTTTTCACTGGAGCATCCGTCTAGTCTGTCAGCTTTAGGGTTATTAATAGACATTTAAAAAGTTATGCAGGTGCTAGGTGTGGTGGCTCATGCCTTCAATCCCAGCAGTTGGGAGGCAGGGGCAGGTGAATTTCTGTGAGTTCAAGGTCAGTTTGGTCTACATAGAGAGT
>CABHPH010099381.1:0-16062 GCA_902168325.1 Peromyscus nudipes | reverse complement strand
TTTTTTTTTTTTTTTTTTTTATTAAAAAAACACTTTGGGCATGGTGGCACTCTGAGGCAGAGGCAGGAGGATCTCTGTGTCCTTGGTCTACATAGTAAGTTCCAGGACCTCTAGGGCTACAGAGATACCTGTTAGAGTTCTGCCCTCACTCCAGCTGTGTGACCACACACACGCAGTTCAGGAGTTAAGCCATGGGTGTCATCAGTGTGCATTGGTGACTACGTGTGCTTGGTGTGGCCACGCAATCAGCGTATGCATGGTGCAGCTCTGTAAGTCCGCCTGTGTGTGTTCACGGGGAACCCTTAAAAAGCCGGACGCAGACCCCACCCTCTCTCTGCTCTGTTCTGTTCCCTGTTCCCTGCCACCATCTTTCCCTCTCACTGCACATGCTCCTTTCTCAGGCCTGGTTCTTCTCCCCGCACCCCTCTTCCTCCTAATAAAGCTCTAAAACTAATACTGGGTTCTGTTGTGATGTGACCTTTCCACGCGGTAACCAGTGCCGCCATCAGCGCCGCTCATCATGCATTTCAATACCTTGTTTCAAAAAGCAAAGCAAAGCAAAACAAACAAGCAATATGCCCCCAAACTACAACAACAAAACACCAACTAATGATCAAACAAAGCACAACAACAATTTTGTAATAGCACTGAGAATTCCTGAATACTTCCCTTTAGAGAGCACCTGGAGGTGAGTTACAATTAGGCTGGAGATCCTGATACCACGTGGTAAGTCTCAAGTCAAGGACAACTTGGAACTTTTAGGTGGTCAGGATCTGTAGAAGCCAACTGTTGTCTTGTCTCTGCTGTTCTGTAGGTGAAGAGCTAGTTCGGAGTAAGTTGTCTTTTAGCAGCCCTTTCTCAAGCTCTGTGGAAGTCCTTAGCAGTGTGTAAGAACATAAACATTAGCTTATGGTTCTTCCCAAGGCTCAAAGTGAGAATTAGTGAGAAAAAATATTTGAAGACTTGGGGAATATTTTTAGAAGTGTGAATTTATAGGCTGTAACTGTAAAGATTTTGGTTGGGGCAGTGGGATAGGAATGTATATTTTGAAAACACTCTGGTTTGAGAATAAACGTTTAGGTAATAGCAATATAATAAAAATAAGGCAGAACGGCGAAGTCTAAAAAGTGTGGCCTATGGCGTGTGCTTCATTTTTCTCTTTTATTCATTTGGTAAAAGATTGAATAATTTCATTGTGTTTTGAGTTTGTTTTTTAATTTGAGCAAAACAAAGTCTGAAGGTTTTGTTGTTTCCCTGATTTTATCCCTACTAGCAATTTCAGGATAAAAACACGAGGTGTAAGTCTCACAACGGTGGTTATTCCACACAAGAGTAGTCCTCCCTCTGTAGAGTGCCCTTGACCGTGAAAGTGAGGACCGGTGCGTAGATAGAAATATGCGGCAGTGGAAAATCCTTGTTCGTAATTTTACACTGAGGTTGAAATTCCTGCCTTAGTTGTGGAAATTCAGGACGTTGGAGGAAGCAGCTCAGATTTGGGTCCGTCCCAGCGTATGTTGGCACCAACCGTTCATTCAGTCACACACAGTTTGCAGAAATGAAATTAAACCAGCCTTGTTTTGAAATCCGTGAATCACAAAAGGATGAAGAACCAGAAAAGTTAATGGGCAAAGAGTCTTCGGCCTTTCACAGGAGGGGACACTTGCCAGCGTGTGCAGAGAAACATCCCACTGCAAAGAAGCGAAAGATGCAAAGTTATGGTCATTAAACACATACAGATAGGAATAAGGTGAAGCTGGGGTGACTTCCGAAAGTGGGGTATTCTTACATTTCTGACAGTTGAGTTAACTGGCTTCATTCTGTTGGAGGGCAAATTGGCTTTGTTTTTCGGTTCTTTGAGACAGGGTCTTTTGTGTGTAGCTTTGGCTATCCTGGAACACCCTCTGTAGACCAGGTTGGTCTTGAACTCAGAGATCTGCCCGTTTCTGCCTCCCGAGTGCTGGGATTAAAGGAGTGTCCCACTACCACCCAAGCAAACTGGCTTTGGATACAAGAAGTCATCCAAATGCTCAAACCCTTTGGCCTAGTAATCCCTCTTTGGAACTTTTTCTAAAGAAAAACTTCTAATGAAGAAAACTTAAAGAACAAAGATAATCGTTATACTTTTATTTCTGGTGCTAAACATTTGAAAGAATTTAGCTAGCTTAGCATGTGTGAGACCCTGTCTTTGAGCTCTACGTCTACAAAATAAGCAAAGTTAGATTCTTAACAATATTATGTGGATTTAAAAAGTTTTGAAAATCGATGCTGGAGACATGGCTCAGTGGTTAAGAGCACTAAGTACTCTTGCAGAGGACCTGAGTTCAATTTCACATGGCCGTTTACAACCATCCATAACTCCAAATACCAGAGGATATAATACCATTTTGTGGCCTATGTGGGCATTAGGCACACGTATTGTGTACAGACATACTTACAGGCAAAATACCAATACACAAAATAAAAATGAAAAACAAAAACAAACTTTAAAAAATGCTTTGATAATAAGAACTAGGAAATGTTTAGGCCCGCCATGAAATGTGCTCGCTGTACTAACAGTACTCAAGTGTAGCTTTTTGCTGGATCCTTGTCTGTCTTTTATTTTCCTCCCAGACAGAGTTTCTCTGTGTAATCCTGGCTGTCCTGGAACTTGATCTGTAGACCAGGCTGGCCTCGAACTCACAGAGATCCACTTGCCTCTGCTGGGAGTAAAGGCGTTCGCCACCAATGCCTGACTGGTTCCTTGTCTTTTAAATCCTTTTATACAGCTTACTAGGTACAGACCTTGGGGAAGCTCTGTGAACACTCCACTCCTACTCTCTCATCTGAGAAATGGAGATGATGATGGTCCTGAGCTATCGAGAATTAAATGCGTTAATGCACACTTGATATGTACTACACCACCTTATATTGCGAGTGTTCAACAGTACAAGCTACTCATCATCCCTGTTTGGGAGGCCCTCTGGATTGCCACACCCCCTTTCTTGTGAACAGAACTCCAGATTCCTTCAGACAGCTAGTTGTAATGTGTCTAGCCCTAGGGGATGAACGAAGGTTTCTCAGCTAATTGTGACCATCTTATTCTCATTTGCTACAAATTGCTTTGAAATGAGCATGTGATTCTGTTCCGGTCTGTGGAACTTAACGGAAAGTCAACTGAGGTCTCCTGGGAAAAGACATTTCTCCCTTATAACCAAGAGAGGGGCAGAGGGAGATAGGCCACCATTTTGCACCTCTGTCCCCAGCTTGCCCACATTGGACCTTGTTCCTCCCAGAGCCATCTTTGAGTCATGAGAGGGTGGTTGTCATCAACCACAGCTGCAGAGCAAGAAGGCGGGCAGAGCCTGGGCCTCTGATGACATCATCGAGCCTGGGTGCGCTTGCCTCTTAAAAGGGAAATAAATGTTCATGTTGCTTAGGAAAGTTTTAGTTGACTGTTCTGTTTTCCAACAGCAATAGCCTATCCTAAGGAACTTTAGTGGCATGGTCTAATGTAGAACCTTAAGAATTTAGGTGTATGAATGTTTGCCTGCATGTATGTTTGTGTGCCGTGTGTGTGCCTGGTGCCTGAAGATTCCGGAAGAGAGCAATGGATTCCCTGGAACTGGAGTTATGGATGGTTGTAAGTCACCATGTAGATTCTGGGAATCAAACCCAGGTCCTCTGGAAGAGCAGCCAGTTCCCTTAACTGCTGAGCCATCTCTCCAGCCTTAACAGGATACTTATAACTTTTAAAGTACTGCATTAAAATGAACTAATTAAGCCACCAGAAAAAATTAATTCATGAATAGATTCATATTTCTGGAATGGCTTTTCATTTAAATGTAAAATTCTCATCACATAATACTTTAGAATTTAACCTTAATGAATAATTATCATATATTTTATACCTAGAAGTTCTTTGAAACTATGTTGTAATAAAAGTGAAATGTGGATGAGCTTGTGTGCTTTAATTATCATCAGGAAAAATATTCTCAAAATAAATATTGTAACGTTGTAAGACATTTGGTGAGAATGAATATAAACCTGTAACTCCATAATTGATGGTCCAGCTGCAGCTGTGTGCCTTAAATATTTTGACTGTGTGTTTAAAAATAAACTTTAGTGCAGCTGATGGAGAGAGTGTGTGTCTTGATGGCTGTGTTTGCTGAAATTACATGTCTAAAATAAATAGGAAGTTGTATTTTTTCTTTGCTCTGTTGTAAAAAAAAAAATTGGACTCCCAGTGACGTGTTTGAATGCCACCCTGCTCTTGGCCACCACCTTCTGAGCCATGTCGAGTGGATAGAACTAAAACGGTCCAGTTCTTCCACAGCCAGAATCTTGCCTCATTTCAGGAAGGTCAAGTTTCTTGATAAAAACTCTGTCAGCTGCATATTTTAGTAGGATTTTCATAACCAGAGAGATCTATATACCACACTTTTTGTATTTAATTAGAACCAAATTACCATATTAACTTAATGAAATCATTAAGTCAGTATATGTTTAGTAGAGTTACCTCTCCATGCAGAGATAAAAATGCCAGTCCTCCCTAAGCAACCCCAGTACTTCTCCCACACTTCAGTATCTCCTTCTGCATGGACACCACATGCCACCCTGCTGTGAGTCCCTCCCTCTCATCTGTCCAGAGGGTCTTCTTCCCCCACAATAAGTATGTTGGGTTAGTCTTGGTCAACTTGATACAAACGAGGGTCACCTAGGAAGAAGGAATGTCAATTGAGGAATTACCTCTACCAGACTGGCCTATGGGCATGACTGTGGGGGGGGGGCATTTTCTTGATTAATGATCGATATGGGAGGTCCAGGGCACCGTGGGCAGTGCCATCCCTGGGCAGCAGGTGAGCTGTGGGGAGTAAGCCAGCCAGCAGTGTCCCTTAAGGTCACTGCTGGAGTTCCTGCCTGACTCCCTCAGTGAAGAATGGTGACGTGGAGGTGTAGATCAGATAAACCCTTTTCTCTCCAAGTGTTTTATCAAAGCAACAGCAAGCATAGTAGGATAGTAAGGATAGACTCCCATGGTGGTCCTCCACCACAAGACAACCTGCATTGGGCAGACTATGTCTTGCTCGTGAGTATTCTATTTGTTTGTCTAGAGATTTATTAGAAGAAGATAGATTATATCATTTTGGAGGCTAGGAATCCCCAATCCAAACTAGCAGGTTGAAGAGGATCCGTGGTACCATCCCAGTCCCAAGGCCGTCTGCCGGGGAATGTCCTCTTGCTCGGAAGGCCAGTCCTTGTCTGTGGTTCAGTTCTTTAGCCGACTGATGAGGCCCACCCACATTATGGAGGGCAATCTCTTTTCCTAGAGCTGACCTTTGTGGTGGTTTGAAAGAAAAGCCCCTAGAGTCTTGGGCTTCTGTATACTTGGTCCCCAAGTTGGTGATGCTGTTTGGGGAGGCTTGGGCGTGCCTTTGTTGGAGGAAGTATGTCTCTGGAGGCGGCTTTGAGAGTTTAAAGACCGGCGGCATTCTCAGCTCGCGCTCTCTGCTTGCCGTTCAAGATGTGAGTTCTCAGCCTGCTGCTTCAGCTGTCATGTCTGCCTATTGCTGTGCCTCCCCACCGTGAAGGTGATGGACCCTTATCCCTCTGGCACATAAGCCCAAGTAAATCCCTCTTCTGTGAGTTATCTTTGTATGATGTTTCATCACAGCAACAGAAAAGTAGCTAATACCACCTATGCAATTTCAAATACATTTAAAATTTATGTAATTCGTGTGTGTGTGTGTGTGTGTGTGTGTGTGTGTGTGTGTGTGTGTGTGTTTGAGACAGGGTCTTTTGTTTATTCAAGGCTGGCCTTGAGCTTGCTCAGTAGAGGAGACTGTCTCTGAACTCCTGATTCTCCTGCCTCTACCTCCTGAGTCGTAAGATTGTAGGAATGTGCCATCACATCTGGTTGAATTTACTCACGTGTAATCTTACCTAAAATCTCCTTTCAAATTGAGTCGCAAAACAAGTCGTTGCTGGATCCCCTTGGTTAGAGGTAATTGTGTTCTGCTTTCTGTGTTCATGGTGTGATGGGTCAGGAAGCCAGGAGGGCCACGTGTAGGTGTGTCTGTGCTGTTCTCTGCTTTTGGCTTGCTTAGGTGTTTTTTCAGGGGGAGGGGGGAGCAGGAAGGAGAAGGATTGAGGGAGAAGGCCTGTGCAGACTCTTACTTGTGGACAGTTGATGGAGTGTCTTAGACTCCAAGAAGCCTCAACATAGGACTCTTTTTTCAGCTATTTCCCACTTTTCCTTAGACTCCTGTTTCCTCGTCTGCCGGCCTGGATGCTTGGTCTGAGTTGGGCAGAACTTTATATAGCCGGGAGAGGCTGTGTGTATGGAAAAGAGTATTAAAAGCAAAACCTTTGCTCTTGCACGAGCCTTGACAGATGGTTTGGGGTATTAGCACTGTCTTTGTATTCAGTTTTCACAGCAGCCAAATGGGGAGAGGAAGGCCCTACCTAGTACATTGCCATGGGGATTATGCAAGAGATTTGTAGAAATGATCTGTGTCTGTAAAGCATGGTATGAATAAAGTTTGTGTTTTCACTTTGAGTTGTCGTCACAGACAAAGCCCATTTTATACAAATCAGTCAGCTGAGCCCTGGATTCCCAGGACTTCAGTGAATGGGACTTCTGTGGTAGACCAGTTGAATTTTGTTTCAAGGAAGAAAAGGAAGATGCTGTGAAGAATGAGCACTCTGAACTGGGAAGCCATATTTCACAAGATGTGCCTGGCAGTTCTCCTCCAGTGGGGTCTGTCACCCGCCTGGATGCAGAGCTGTTGGTGTCGAACTGTTTGTAAGCACCCCACCCTCCCCGACTCCCACCCTGACAGTGAGGAATGAATAATTTACCTAACAAGTTCCTTTGCCTTTCTTTTGTTGCCTGGTGTCATGTCCAGACATTAGACTTCCAGGCAGAAGCGGAAACAATCCCCCTTCGTATGGCATGGAAAATAAGGAACAGGCTAGAAGGAAATAAAAACTGTTCATTCGCTAGCAGGGACATTCTTAATCGAGCCATAGTCACTGTAGCATGAGTGGCCCTGGACCAGGTATCAAGGAAGGGGGAGAGGAACGATACAGGAGGGCTGCATGGTGGGAAAGCCTGGCTTCTGTTCCGTTAGAACATGGGGTTATGGGTAGTGAACTTGGACCTGGGTTGCCTGGTTCCACTTCTGACTGTCTATTTCCCAGCTGTGTGGCCATGAGCAAGTTACCAAACTACTGTGCACTTGAGTTTCTGTATCTGATAACTGGGATCCTGAGCAGCACTGGGCAGTGGGCTCTGAATTTAAGCCCCTATTGGACAGATGCCTGACAGGCTGAGATGGGAACCACAGGCTCATGCATGGCAGGTTGCAGGTATTTATGGGATTGTAGGTGGATCTCAGTCTTTCTTGCCTTCCCTTCCTTCCATGTCCCTCTTCCAAGGTTGGTCCCTATCAGGGCCCATGTGACTGTGTTGTGCTCATGGTGTCCTCGGCTGGGTAATGTTGTTAGGTGTGGGCTCTGAGGAGAACCCCAGATGCCTTTCCTTTCCTCCCTCCTCTCTCTGCCTCCTAGCCACACTTCAATCGGGCGAAATCTCATATGTGCACCCTCAGTTTTCATCTGCTTTGTAAACCAAACTTTGCATACATTTTTCTGAAGATTGACTCCCCACAGTCTGCCATGCATACTGGTGCTTTTGCTGTGCATAGAGTATAGATGATCACCTTGGGTCAGCGAAAGGGATGGTTAGCATCACTGTTCAGAGGAAGTGTGTCAAACCGAAGCTAGACACTGGGTGAGTTCGGTATGGTAGGATGTTGTAATGCACCCCTCTTCTGTTTTCCTATCTTTTAGCAATGGTTTTGACTGACGGATGAATTCCAGTGTGTGAGGCATGGATGGGCTTGTGTTAGTAATTCCATCCCACCTTGGTGACAGTGGATAGAAATGGTTATTAGCAAATCATATTGGGAGCATGATCAGCAGGCAGCTCCTCAGGAAAAGGAGGTTGATGACATCACCGCAGCTGCATGTGTCCCCTCCAGTCTCGACGCTGGTGACACATCCTACTTCCCAAGTTAATAAGAAATAGGAAATATTTTCCTTTACGTGCCAGTTGTATGTTCCACAATGTACAAATTCATCTCCATTTTCCCATTATACCAATGGGAGTTGTTTAAGAGAGTCTTGCTCATGCATTTAAAAAGTTACTATATTTTCCCTCTTGTAGACATGAGCTGCCATGAGACTTGAAAACTGTAGTAGCAGCTGCTGCTTGTGACATTTATAGCCACCAAGATTCGTTTGCATATTCTTCCTGCTTCTGAGGTGTGGCTTGCAATTGTGAGAAGTGTTCAGTTACCTTCTCATGTTTTAGCCTAAGATGGTGTGCTTGCTGATTTTTCTGTGTGCATGTTTGTGTTCCTGGTTGACACACAAGAAGCCCCATGTTCGTTACTGAAACTTTTTGATCATCAGCCCCTTTATTTGGGGCCCACACGTCTTTCCTATCTCCTTGCTATGATCTGCGTGTGCACATGCCCCAAATTCCTGTGTTGAAACTTAATTCACAGTGTGGTGGTATGAAGAAGTGGGGCCTTCTGGGAAGGGGATTAGAGAATGAATGGGATTCGTGTCCTGAAGGAAGATGATTGGGGTAGTCCGTCTCCTCAGCAATATAAGGTTCAGCTAGAAGCGTCATCTCTGGAGAATGGGTAAGCCTTAGCTTTTTGTGTTTGTAAATTACCCAGTCTGCAGCAATCCTTTCTGTAGGCATTCTTGGCCTTCACATGTGTCTTACTACATTAGTTTTAGGAAAGCCCCAAGAACTTGTTAGTACTAAGAAAATGTGGAGTTCAGGTCTGGCCTTGTTTTCTGTCAACTTGACAAACAAGCTGGAGTGATCTGGGAAGGGGAACCTCAGTTGAGAAGAAGCCTCTATCAGGTTGCCTGTATGTAAGGGTTCAGGGTGTTTTCTTGATTAATGATTGATGTGGGAAGGTCCAGTGGACTGGGGGGTAGTGCCCTACCCCCCCCAGGCAGGTGAGCAAGCCACGGGGAGCAAGCTAGTAAGCAGCAGCATTCCTCCATGGCCTCTGCTTCAGTTCTTGCCTGTGTTCCTGCCCCAGCTTCCCTTCATGATGGACTATAAGCTTCAGCTGAAATAAACCCTTTCCTTCTCAAATTGCCTTTGGTTATGGTGTTTTATGAAGTTCAAGTTCGTTTGCTTTTTAAAATAAGATTCAAGTATTTTTTGTTTATAAAAAAAACATTGGGCTGTTCTGTTTTTTGATTTTTTTGGTTTTTAAAATAAAGCTGTATTTAAATCTGAGATACTGGATTCCCTGTGTCTTCAATTCTCTAAAAGCCCTGCCTCCTTCCACCCCCCAGGGTCTCATTATGCTCCCTTGGCTGACCTGGAACTTAAGTAGATAAGTAGAAGTTAAGCAGACCAGGCTGGCCTCAAACTTACAGAGATCCGCCTGCCTCTGCCTCCTGAAGTGCTGCCGTTAAAGGTGTGCTCCACCATGCCTGGTTCAGGAGGTCTTTTGAAAAGTCTTCCTCCCTGGTGTTGCCAGGGATGGTGGCTTAAAATGTTTAATTATTATTATTGTGTGTGCATGTGGGGGTCAGAAGGAAACTTACGGAGTCTTTTCTCTCTTTCTACCTTTTCTCTCTTTCTACCGTTTCTCTCTTTCTACCTTTATGTGGCATGGTGGTCCCTCCTCGTCAATTTGACGTACCTGGGAAGAGGGAACCTGTGCTTTGGAATGGCCTGCACCAGACTGGCCCTGTGGGCATGTCAATGGGGCATTGTCTTGCTTATTCATTAATGTAGTAGGGATCAGCCCATTGTGGGTGGGACATCCCTGGGCAGGTGGTCTGGGCTGTGTAAGAAAGTAGCTGAACATGAGCCTGGGAGCAACCAGTGGGCAGCATTTCCTCAGTGCTTGCTTTTTTTTTTTTTTTTTTTTTTTTTTTCCAGAGCTGAGGACCGAACCCAGGGCCTTGTGCTTGCTAGGCAAGCGTTCTACCACTGAGCTAAATCCCCAACCCAATGATTTTTTTTTTTTTTTTTGGTTTTTCGTGACAGGGTTTTGCTGTGTAGCTTTGCGCCTTTCCTGGAATTCACTCTGTAGACCAGGCTGGCCTCGAACTCACAGAGATCCGCCTGCCTCTGCCTCCCGAGTGCTGGGATTAAAGGCATGTGCCACCACCGCCCGGCTCCCTTAGTGCTTTCTACTTCAAGTTCCTTCCTTGGCTTCCTTCAAAGATGGACTGCAGTCTATAGGATGAAATAAGCCCATTTCGTCCACAATTTCGGTTATGGTGTTTGTCATGGCAGCAGAAACTAGCCTCAGACATAGAGATTCTGGAGCCTGAGCTCATGCTGCTGGGCTTTTGTGGCAAGCGCCTTTACCCACCTTCACTCACCTCACTCGCCCTGGAATGGTGACTTTTTCTGACAGATTCAGCAACGTGTAGTAGAAGCATGTTATGTATTTGGTGAACATATGTGTACACGAAACACTACAATATCGCAGTTTTGTTTGTCTTTGGTTATTTGTGGGAGCTTATCTCATACTTGAAGAACTTTCCTAGTGTGGGCTTGGGCTGTGGGGGTGTTCATGAGGACACTTGTTCAGGGTGACTGAAGCATGCTATCCTTTGGAAATAGTTCCAATGTGTTTGTAAGTCTCTACACATCCATGTTTGAACTCTCTTCCACCTCCTGGCAGTGGTATTTCATGGGGGTGTGGACCCTTTAGCATCAGGGTCCTAGCTGGTGGCAGTAGATCACAAGCAGTGGGTCTTTAAACGCCAGCTCTGGCCCCCTTCTCATGTTCCTGGTCCACTGTACTGTGAGGAGCTTCTGCTCCATGTCCCTGTAGCCTTGAATTCTGCCACGTCTTCCCCACCATGACGGTCAGGGACCAAACAGTGTTTCCCCCTTTAAATGGTTTGTCCTGGACTGTGGATGTGCAAACAACGAATACGGAAATAAAGAACCTGTGCCTGTTGGTGGCTCTTACAGACATTTACAGACATGAGCTACAGTGTGGTGGTATAGCGGATGGACGAGGCTGATATGTGACCTGCAGCTGATGTCACCGCACACAGCCCTTCCCCTAGAGAGCTGTGCAGAGACTGCCCTGGGACTTGTCACACTCAGCCTAGGTGTCAAGGCTCTCATGAACACAAAGTATGTCCTCTGTCCCTCTTCACAGGTGAAGTAAGACCTCTGCTTAGACCAGTGGGTTATGTTGACCACTGATGTCCCTCTCAGCTGTACAGAGGGGGCCACTCTCAACACCTCTTGAGAAATGTTTGAGGGGGGGGACACCCTGGGGGTTGGCAGAAGAGGCCTTTGAAATGCAAGCCTGAGGAAGCAGTACTACATTTAGCCGGATGATTACCTACTGGAAGAGCTTGTCATGGAGGCGGGTCTGTGGTCTCCAACACTAATGGGCTTGTTTCCTGGCAATGGGCATATGACATGTTAATGAGAGATGAATAACATATTCTAAGTAAAGATGTATTAAGTTTACAATGTAACCCATCAAGTTTTTATATACAAGGCACTAACAAGATCAAGTTGAACCAAGAAGTATATCTAAAAGGACTTGTGGATTTGCTTAGTGTACACAAGACCCCCAGCACAAGAGGAAACAAAAGATCTTTTCAATTATTAGGGAAGAGACGCACAATGGGGGAAACATATTTTTAGGATTATTATAAAAGTTTTTTATATTATTATGTTGCAAAATTTAATTTATCACAGTGGGAAAACAGTCTTTCAAGTGTTTTCTTGTTCAGGCCACTGGTGCTGTTCAGTAAGGCACAGAGACAGAGTCTCTTCATTTCAGTTACTTAGTATAACAACGGTGAACGACAGCCTTAAAGAGCAGTAAGCGCCTTTGGGGCTGGGGGCCGGCTTAGGGATGGGGGACTGTGTACTGTGCACAGGACCCTGGGGCTGGGGGCTGACTTAGGGATGGGGACTGTGTACTGTGCAGAAGACCCTGGGACTGGGGGCTGGCTCAGGGATGGGGGACTTATCTACTGTGCACAAGACCCTTGGGTTCTCAGCACCATGTCAATCACCACCACATCATCTCTTTATAAGAAAAAAAAATCTCACTTTCAGATGCTTCTGGTTTTTAAAAAGATTACTACAGGCTCAGATACTCTCCTATCTTCAGTTTATGGAAACACACAAGCTCATTAGGGAGGATTTGGAGACAGGGATAGTTGCTTAGACAAAGCTGCTGTTCAGTTTGACCTATATTTTTTTTCCTAGTCCAGAATTCTTTTTTCATGTGCATTGTGAAAGGCACTTGACATGCAAGGTGCTGTGGTGACCAGCACATGGGAAGGCTATTCTGCGTGTGTGTGAGTGAGTGTGTGTGTGTGTGTGTGTGTGTGTGTGTGTGTGTGTGCATGCATGCATGTGAAGGCTAGCCTGTGTGTGCATATGGAGGCTAGCCTGGAAGAAGATGATTCTTGTTACTCTGCAGGTGCATGTACCATGTGTGGAAGTCAGAGACAACTTGTGGGAGTTAGTTTTCTCCTTTTTGGGCCTTGGGGATTGAACTCAGGTTGCCTGATTTCCTCTAGGTTTCTTTATCCACCAAGTCATCTCAATGACTCTGAAATCAGTGGGCTCTCACTGGGGCTCCTCTTGGATATCTTGTCCCGTGTCATGAAGATCTTGCTGTTTTGGATCTGTATGTTCGTCCCCTTCACATGCTCCAACAGTTCATAGAGGAGGTGGATGTTGGGTGGGCCACCTCATAGCAGTGGTTCTGGGCCTGGGCGGTAGCTGGGTTGGTCAACCTGCCAGCTTTCCCTCATGGTCACCACCCAGGTGAGCTCTGCAGCACTGCCAGGCTAGCTCATCAATGCAGCCTGCAGCAAGGAGGGGGGCCAGTTCTCCTGCTCTCAGGTCCTCAGATCCAGCTCACCCACATTCACACCACCAGGGCCAGCTCTACTGTTTTGCCCAAGTGAGGTGCAAGGCCCTCACTCCCCGCTTGCTGTAGGGGGTGTATGAGGGAGGGGGCGGGGTCAGCTCTCCTGCTCTCATGCCTTCAGGGCTGGCTGACCTGCACACTCAACTAGAACCCTTTCTTTTTTTTCTTTTTTTTCTTTTTTTTTGGTTTTTCGAGACAGGGTTTCTCTGTGTAGCTTTGACCCTTTCTTATAGAAGGGAATTTCACAGTTTCATGAATACAAATGATTTCATTTTGGGGCCCAAGCAATGCTGATGTCCCCCCGCCCCCCTTTTCTCTTTCTGAGACAGGGTTTCTCTGTGTAGCTCTGGCTGTCCTGGAACTCACTCTGTAGCCCAGGCTGGCCTCGAACTCACAGAAATCCACCTGCTTCTGCCTCCTGAGTGCTGGGATTAAAGACGTGCGCCCCCATGGAAATGTTACCTTTTAAGTTAATGAATACCAAGGGAAATAAAAAGAACAGAGGCAGGAAAGTAGCTGTTTTCCAAATGTGTTTTACTTACCAGTCAGCACAAGTTCATAGAAAAGATGATTTAATAATTGGTTCCTTTTTGTTTTGAACAAATATAGTATTTTATGCTAATTTTTCTAAGCATAGTAACTGAACTATTTGAGGATGGAGCACTGTGTAAGAACAAAGGTCTATTCTCAGGGATAAAATAAGACAGTTGGCTATTGTGCAAGACCCACAATTGATGGCAAGTGACTTAAAAGAGTTGCGTTCGCTGTGGAACCGGGTCTGCACTGCCTCTGCTCAGCTCCGATCCACAGCCCCGCTGCCGCGGCTGGCCCGCTGGCCCTCAAAGCGGGCTTTGTTCCCGTCATCGCTTTCCTTGACTCCAGCGAGACGCTGCTGTCTTGCTGTGCCCCGTTTTGCCTCTAATATTTCTGAATGCAGATGTGTCTCTGCTGCTGTGAGCGAAGAACATCGGTGGTCCCTCCTTCCTCCTCTCTCTGCCTCCCATCCCTGTAAACTCAGGACTGTTTGTCTCCTTTTCCCAGGGGGACTGCGTTTCTGTAAGTTCCTGGAACATCTTTCTTTCACTCTTCCCTGTTTTCTTTCTCAGACTCTCCCCTCCCCCCAGTAGTTTGTTGCAGGAAGAGATTAGTAGTTCAGGATTTAGGTCAAGACTGTTTTTGTGATAAATAGAGAAAGAATGTGAACCTCATTTAGAAGCTCCATAATAAGGATACAGGCCACACTTCCAGCAGCAGGCTGGTAGACACTCCAGTACTGCACATACCAGAGCAAGTTTCAGTGTTATAGGACTGAATCAAAACAAGAAATCAATGTCTGTCTGTCCATCCATCCATTATGCATTATCCTTCTTTTTAATGACTTTAGAAATATACTGCTCTTGACTCTTTTAAAGCTGCTGGAAGGCAGAAGTTGGGTCTTCACACTTAGGATTGAGCCCACGCTCTTGCACACATTAGGCAAACCTCTACCACTGAATTATGTCCTCAGCTCCCAGAGGTTGAATCTTAAACTGTCTTTTGGGTCTCTTTCAAGACATAATAGTTGATAAGTACTTGAATTTGGAAGGCTCAAGTAAAGTTAATTTTGCTCACGTAGAAGATTCTAGCAATATCAATCAATTTTGTCCTTTTATATAACCCCAAACATTTTAATGGGTAGACAGTTCCTCAGAACATGCTAAAGAATTCACATGTATCATTCTTTAGTCTTGAGGGAAGAAAAGAGGGGTAGTGAGGAGAGAGAGAAAGGGAGGGTGGGGGAGAGAGAGAGAGAGAGAGAGAGAGAGAGAGAACTAAAGCTAAGGTCTGTAGTTACCCATAGGTGAGCCCATGGGTAAAGGGTCATACTAGGTATTTTCTAGCGATAGTACGTTGGTTGGAGATATTCAGTATCTGGGAAGGGCAATGGTGAGGTAAGACGGATATCACCATGGCTCAACACAGGAAGGGGACTGGTGATGTAACTTGAATCACAAAGCTTGTAAGTGACAGGGTCACACTGGTTGGAGCCGCATTCTCCCGTGCACACTTGTGCACCCTGGCAGGGCTGCCTGGGTACTGTGGCTGTGCTGTGAACTGTTCTCTGTTTGATGCCAAAAAAGACCATTGAAAAGTACCTGAGAGAACTTGAGGCTTGGGAATAGTGGAAGAGGATCAGACAGAGTAACAAATACGAAAGAATCTCCCTGAAGAACATTCTCCAAGCGTGAAGGAGTGTTTTGGTTGTCATGGGTGTAACACTGAATTCCACCTTTGCTTAGCATCCTTGAGTTCTCTTTCACAGGGGAAAACTGGCAGGGAAAGAGAGCCAGGCAGAAACACAGGAAGCAGAGGGGCCTCGTAGTCTGACCCCTGCTTGGGCCAGATGGGCCCTGCCTTTGGGGAGGCTTCTTTCTAGGAGGGAGTGGGCTGAGAGGCATCTGGGGAGAGCTGACCGGCATCTCAGACAGGCCCAGCACACACACAGGTGATGTGTTAGTAGATTTTAGAGTTGTTGTTTATTACGATCATGGATCCCGACACACAGTCGTCTTTTTCAGAGACTGTCTGATTTCCCTAAACAGCCTGGGGACTCTTATTTACCTCGTTTCTCTCTTGACTTTGCTGAGTAGAAACTGAAGTTATAAAATTTCCAAGTAGGTGGGTGATTCCTGTCCAGGCTCTTAGAGATTTCTCTTCCATATGGGCAGATCTTGAATGACAAGTGGCTTTGGAATTGCATCCACCTCCAGGTGCCACATTTTTGGAGCTAGAAGAGCAGACACTTATATAGAGTTCAGGTCAGTTGAAGTCCCTATTGCGGCTGCCACAGGTACAGCTTCCCAGATCTTGGATGCGTATGTGAAATTTTGTTGTCTGATAATTCATGCTTCGTCATGCTTGCCCCCAGTTGAGAACTACTGGCCCTGAGGAACGTGGAACTGCCACCCCATGTTGATAGGGCCCAGGAAGGGCCCGTGGGGTAGGACAGTATTAACTGGTTGGTAACTTAGCCTTAGCGGAATTTCTTCTTAAGCATGGCCTTTGACAGTGGCTCAGCTGTCTGGATAGTTTTGAGAGATCTGGATTGGTTCCCTCCCCCTTCTTGTGTGGC